>CATIWC010001510.1:0-269976 GCA_948472305.1 Vicia faba | reverse complement strand
CCGATGTTTTACTGAAGGTGGAAAAAAGAGAATGCACCAGCTTTTACTGAAGGTGACGTCTCAAAGAGTAATAACGAACTTCCCAAAAACCTAGCATTCTTCCTAGAACGAGTAAAAAATACAAGCTATCTCAAATAAAGAGACTACCACTTGTAAAGATTTCACAACAAACTTCTCCTGTGAAACTTCCTCGAAGAGATACCATTTGATAGAAAATCATATAAACTTCCCCTCGATCCTGACTATAAGCCACGAACTGGTCTCAGTTTCTTCTTTAACCAAGATATTTCACCTGGAAAGGGTAAAAATACAAGCTATCTCAAATAAAGAGACTACCACTTGTAAAGATTTCACAACAAACTTCTCTTGCGAAACTTCTTCGAAGAGATACCATTTGATGGAGAATCGGATAAAATTCCCCTTGATCCTAACTATAAGCCACGAACTGGTCTCAGTTTCTTCTTTAACAAAGATGTTTCACCCGGAAAGGGTAACAATACAAGCTAACTCAAATAAAGAGACTACCACTTGTAAATATTTCACAACAAACTTCTCTTGCAAAACTTCTTCGAAGAGATACCATTTGATGGAGAATCGGATAAACTTCTCCTCAATCCTGACTATAAGCCACGAACTGGTCTCAGTTTCTTCTTTAACCAAGATGTTTCACTTGGAAAGGGTAAAAATACAGCTGTAGGGAATCTTTCAATGAACTGTCTTTATCATTGAAGTACAACCAAACTTAACAATGAACTATCTCCCATAATGACGAGACTACCATTCATTGGAGTAACAAATTCTGTCAACGAACTATCTCCCATAATGACGATACTACCATTCATTGAAAAAAAACATCTTCTTACGTTATCTTAAATCCCTAAATGGTGTAGATAACCAATGTTGCCGTTTAAGCACTTCTTACAATTACTTTCCCTTCCAAGTGTCACTTTGAAATGCTTTGTGACGTCCATATATCTGGGAGATTTCAGCATCTGCATTACACTATTTCGACCCTTGCATTCATAATTAACACAGTTTTTTGTTCCAAATCCACATAAAATTGTTGCAAGTTGTGGAACCCCATAATGTTGCAATGCATGAGATATGGTGTAGAGGAAAATGTTAGAGATATTTAGAGGAACCCCCTGTTTTCTTGTTGGATTATCAAAACGAGCAACATAAATCACAATATTAACATTAATGTGGCGGCAACATTCCCCTTTCTGACCTTGGTCAGAGCATAAAGATGATTCCAACGTAAAGTTTGAAGCAGTAAAATCCAAAGGGCAATCAGCCATTAGGAGAGGGAGGTGCATTCCAAGAAAATGTGACAATCCCAAGAAAGAGGGAAATCTTGTAATTTTCTTTATCTAAGACATCTTCATACATGACTATTCTAATCTTACACTTTTGAATTTCTTTTGACATATCAATACTGACGCCATAGTGAACTATGAACCAAAGCCTTGATCCACTTCGTCACATTGAACTCATAGCACATTGGGATTAACCCCTTAATTTTGAGTCCACATTACCTTGTAATTGGAGAAACTTAACTTAATTGAATGACTGATGACCTTAGTTCATATTTCAATCAATCAAAAGACATATCAAAGCAATCATGGACCACAATAACTCTCTTAGAAGAAAAATGCCTTGCTCTCAATGAATCCACAATTTCACATTTTGTGCCATGATTCATGTTTTTGAACTTTAAACTATAAAGGCATCCTATCTTGATAACCAACAATCCTGCAACGAAATTAAAGCCCTGAGAAACAAGTTGAAGACAAATGATAAGACTTGAAGTATGAAATCCAATGACCTTCAGTTGAAACATTGACAAACTCAACCACCATGGGTAAAAACCCTAATCCCCTGATAAGTATCATACTGAGAATAAGATGTCGACTTAATCCTTTAAACATCTTGAAAGTAATATATTGTGGTAAAGACAATCGGGAGGAAACCCCAATTCTATTGATTTGGATGCATACTGACAAGGAGATGACTTGAGGTATTGAGAGAGAATCAAAACTGTAGCTCATAGCCTTGTATCTTGAGGAATCTTGCCAAAGGGAAATATCCATGATGCTTATGATCCGAAACCCTAGTTCCATACCAACTAATGATGAGAGCACCCGTTGAATCAACTAAGATAGAAACCTCAATTCGGGGGGGGGGGGGGGGGGGAGGGGGGGAACCTTAATGCCAAGAGCTCTTTGATTCCCGTAACCATGGGACCAATGCTATGTATGAGATGTACAGAGTATGATGAGGGATCTTAGGGGCAAAAATTGGGTTACAACACATATGAGATGTTCTTGACATTTAGTCTTCCTCTTCAATCCATTATCTTCAGAATTCTATTCAATTGCTTCCCAAGTAACACAATGATATTGAAAAATCCTTCATAAGTATCTAGATCTGCTTGACCTTCTTCATATTCAGCATTGGATACAAAATCTATGCTCTTATTCTTTTTCTTAGAATTCTCACTAATAGCCAACTCAAAAGTTTGAAGTGATCCAACAAGTTCATCAACCCTCATGTTGCTGATTGTTGTACCCCAAAATTTGCCCTCCCATATTCTTCAAAGATTTGCAAAATCAAAGCTTCAAAACTCTCCAAAGGTTGCACAGTGTAAGGGGTCTCCTATACAGTCAAAACTAGGGTTTGTATTCTGGTCAAGAAAATGAAGTTTTCAAAGGTCCAAACAAGTCTCACATGCCTACAAATATGGTCAAGCATCCTCATGTCAAGTTTCAAGACTTTCAGCTCAAAATTGCACAGTCAAAAACCCTAATTGCACTACAGTCAACTGTAGGGGCAAAATGGTCATTTGACAGTCAAAAGTTCAAATTTTTGGTCAACATATCATTTTGAAGCCACAAACATCATTTGATCAATGCTTGATCATGATTCTCAAAATTTGGCTCAGAAACCATCAAGATGCAAAAGTTTCCTTATTTGGACAGTTGAAAAAGTCAACTGTAAATTGACCAGGGCATAACTTTCACATGGATTATCAGAAAAATTCCATCCAAAGCTCATTTTGAAGAGAAAGACATTTCCTACAACTCATCTTCATACTTCAAGTCCAAGAAATGCTCTCACAAAAAGTTATCAATTTCAACATTATAGGTCATTTTCAAAAGTAAACAAAAAGGGACTTTAAGTCAAAGGCCATAACTTGAGATTGGTAAATCAAAACTACATGGGACCAAAGGCATTGGTTAGAGGACTCAAAGACCTTTCCAGAATGCCCAAGAACATGAGAAAAGCTTAAAAATTGAGCAAGTTATGCCTTGTGGAAGTTGGGAAAATTTTGGATATTTTGAAAAGTCAACATTGATTCAAATGACCTAAAATTGCTAATGGGCCCATTTTTCTTCCATAATTCATCATCCATGACATGTGCACGACCACTTGGCCCAAAGGGAAGTTTTATTCATTTTTTATTTATTTATTTGAATTTTTATTAATAATAATTCATTTAAATCAAATTAAATACATGAAAAATGCTAACCTAAGTTTTCCAATCTTTTTGTACATGTTTTATTCTCAATAATTCGTGCATATCCCAATATGGAAAGATTTGGAGAGATTGGAGTTGATTTGTATCAAAAAGCACATGGAAAGATTGAAAAAATAATGATGGAAAATCAAATCTCAAAATCCATGAATGAAAGAGATTTTGATCAATTTTATTAACCTAATTTATTCACTACATAAGCTAGAATGAAACCCTAATGCAAAAACACACGCAGCTGCTCAGAAAAACCATCATCAAACTTGAAATTTTTCTCAAAAAACTCAATTCTGAAAACTCACTTAGAGATCGATTCAAGCCTCAAAGCCTATTCCATTAGCTTCCTCAAGGATCATAGGACATATTCCAATCAGAAACTAAGCCCCATACTCAAGAAAACGCGAAGTCATCACTGAAATTGGTAGAGAAAATTCCAAAACTGTTTTCCATTATCCATGCATCTTTAACATATTTTGTTGTTGTTTTCGTGTTTAAGATGATGTTTACAAACTAACTGCACAGTTTAATTGAAGTTTTATGCCGTATATGTGAATTCGCCATTAGAGATACCTAGGGTTCCAAGGTTTTCGAATTGGGCGTTTTCCATTCCTATAAAATTGAGACCTAACAATGCCATGAACAAAGTCAACAGGTTGAGACGAAAAGATTGAGACCATCGCGCCAAATTTCTGAGTGTCACAGGCCTAATCGCTATTGTTGAAATTAGCATCTTTTGAGGGGGTTTAAAACCCCCGTTAAACGTTTGTTAAAATTGTTTCAGGAAAACACCATGAAGAAGATGAATTCGTGGCGTCAATGGATTGGCCAGTTTAAAAATTCGCGCGCAGACCCACTAACATTCTTGTTTTCTTTTATAATGTTTATTAGTTGTTTATTAATCAAACGCGCGCAATTGGTTCAGTTGGCAAGGCATAGTGGTAGCAACCTTCCTGACCTGGGTTCGAGTCACAGGTCTTCATTGTCTCAATATTATTTTGCAATTTATGTTCATATGTAGGTTAAACATCCAAGCGTACCATACGCCCTCCAGATCAAACCATTCACAAAGCCAGGGAGATCAAATCAACGGCTCAGATCCCAGGAACATGGTGCACCTTGGTCAACGCCTCTGCACGTGAGTAAAAAAGTCCACAAGGCCAGGAATTGAATTGGGCTCAAAATGCTTGGACTTAACCTCCTATTTGGGGTCTGAACCCCCAGGTTTGCATATTTTTTAGTTTCTTTACTTTTTTTGTGTATTATTATTTTTACTTCTTTTTTATTATTGTTTTATAAAATTAGTTTTATTATTTTCATAAATATAAAAAAATACCACCTAAAAATCAGAAAAAAGAAAAATATAATAAATATTTTTGTTTTAATATTTTCCATAAATAAAATTGCATATAATTATTTAGTTTTAAATTAGGTTGTAAGTTTAATTCTTTTCATAATAAAATCATAAAAAAAAATTAGAATTAGGGTTTAATTAATAATTTTTCACCTTTTTTTATTTTTCTTTCATAAATATTTAATATTGATTATTTTTATTTATTTTCATAATTAAATTTGCATGTAAAAATTAGGGTTAATTTAGGTTAAAGTTCAATATTTTCTTAAATAAATTAAAATAAAATAGAATTAGGGTTAGTATTTAATTTCAATTAATTCCTTTTCTATTAAATCCCAAAATACTAAAAACACCAAAAACAAGTCTTTTCTTTGTTTTAACTTTAATTAATTAATTAATTTCATTATGTAATTTAATTTTGCAAAAGGGTCCAACGCCCTCGTTCTCAATTCCCTATTAATTCGCATATTTATTTCTTTCCGCTTAAATATTTATGTATCTCTCCCGAGGCCTTGTAACATTTTAATTACTTCTCGCACTTTTAATTTCTTTATTTATTTTCTGTCAAATCGGGTTCGAGAAACTTTTGGCGATGTGGACCCGCGCCTTTTGTAATAGCTTAGAATTTACTTTTTCTCGCAATTTTTAATTATTAAATAATGGCACGAAAGAATGTATGGACAAAAATAAAAACAAGCGTAGAACACCAATAACATGACAAGATAAATGCAAATGAAAACGACACACAAATCACACACCACCCCTAGGGTACGCCTCACTGTTGCCTTGCCTCGAAAGGTGATCGTCGAGTAGAGGATGTCTTAGTAAGTCCTCATGATCCGGGAACCTGGCATGAGGGTAGCTTCTAAGGTGTCTTCCTATTGCTCTGGTGATCACCATGTCCCGAACCTCGAATTGACCCGAACACCTCCAACGGTGGTGCTACCTACCTCTCAATAGTGGGATGGCACTACTTTAAAGGACATTTACACAGACGAATTCCTTAGGGTAGGTAGGTTCTCATAGATACTTGCTCTAAATTTCAAACAAAAATTCAAAAATACTTTTCACACCAACACATTTTCAAAAAGCTTTCGAAAGCATTTTTCAAACACTCTTGAGGACCGATACAAGAGTCGAACTGGAATTTTCAAAGAAACTTTTTAAAACCCACAGTTGAAAAGCAAACAAACCATTTTTGAAAACACAAATGAGCAAGTATCTAAGAGCCCATGGATAACCATGGATAGAAAGGGTGCTAACACCTTCCCTTTCTATAACTTACCTCCCGAACCGAGAGCAATCTCTATAAGGAATTTTTCTGTGCTTTTGTCCTTTCCATTTGGAGAAAATAAAAGACGGTGGCGACTCTTGCTTACCGCGACATTTCGCGAACCAGCGTTAAACAGTCAGTTCCAGATCCACCGATCACAGAACTGGCGACTCTGCTGGGGAATAATTTAAAGTGAGGTGTACCTTAGGGCTAGTTCATAACTGTGTTTTCAATTGCTTTCCTTGTTTGCTTTACTATTGTGGGTTGCATCGGAGTTACATAGATCCTAACCCGGATCTGGGGATACCCTATTTAGGTAGCATAAGTTGTGAGGGACCTGTCCGGCGTAGACTGACACAGGTGAAGCAGTGGCTACGTTGGTGTGGCACCTTGGTCTGTACCGATATCCCTTGTGTCGCAACGAGGAGAATATGGGTCTTCTAAGGAGTCATCAAGCACCAACAACCTTAGAACCTTAATTGACACAACTTGGCCTTTAGAATTGTAGCAGTATGCTACGCCCATTGAGGCTAAACTCTCGTGATGGTTATGGCCGCAAGAAAAGATTGCGATGCTGGAGTTATGACCGATTGAGGGTAGTCAATGATATTGGGATCCTCTAAGAACCCGATTACTTTTGATTAGGACAGGTATGAACCAACAAATTGAAAGAGGGTAGTACCTAGACCTCATGCTGGCCTAAACTTTAGGGGCTTGCCTTGTGTGACTTGTGTGCCTTACCATGTTTGGCTTTGTATCTATATGTGGCGTGCTTTATCATAACATCATAGCATCATGAGCATTGCAGGCATCCTGCATAAGGACTGACCATTTCAAAGACAAGAGGGTTTCATCTTTGCTCTGTTTTGTAGGACATTATGATGCCTGTGCGAAGGAATACTATCCGGTTCATCTTTGTTCGTTCACCTGAGTTGCTTGATGAGTTGGTTAGCAGAATTCCAAATACCACTTCCTTCATTCAGAGGCATGGTTCCCTTCTCAGTTTAGTCACTGCAAAGCGGGATCAACAGTTGATGAGTGTTCTGACCCAGTTCTATGACCCTCTGTACCAGTGCTTCACCTTTCAAGACTTCCAGCTGGTCCCTACCCTGGAAGAGTTCTCTGATTTGCTTGGTATCCCTATCTTGGATCAGACTCCCTTTACTGGTTGGGAAAAGACCCTCAGGCTTGAGGATGTTGCTGCAGCTCTTCCTTTGACCCATCAAGAGGTAACAGACAACTGGGTGACTAGAAGCGGAGTTAAGGGTTTCTTGGCCAAGTTTCTAATTGGTAAAGCTAACAGTTTCTGGAATGACCTGGACTTTAGGGCATATGAGGACATCTTGGCCCTCCTAATCTATGGGTTAGTCCTGTTTCCTAATCCTGATAACTTCATCAATGTCACTGCCATAAGGATCTTTATGTCTCAGAATCCTGTGCCCACTCTCTTGGGTGACATCTTGCAACAACTTCATGCCCGTACTACCCGAAGACGAGGAACCCTATGGTGTTGTATCCCTTTGTTGGTGAGGTGGTTTATTTCGCACCTCCCTAAGTTCGTACTGAAGAATCAAGAAGGAAGAGGTTGGGCTCATAGGTTAATGTCTCTCACCGATAAAGACATCATTTGGACTTGCAGAGGTTTGGATGAGATAGCTATTATTGATCGATGCGGGGAATACCCTAATGTTCCCCTGATTGGTACCCAAGGAGGGATCTCCTATAATCCATGTCTAGCACTCCGCCAGTTTGGAAGAGCAAGAAGAGCAGGTCCCCATGAGATGTTGGTACCTCACATCAGTTTTGAGTTTCAGGTGGATAGTGACGAGCTGCGTCGTAGGTTCATCAAGGCTTGGGACAAGGTTCATAAGGCTGACCCACAGGAGTTAGGGCCAAAGACTTCTTTACCTATGGAAGCCTACTACAAATGGGTTCGCATCCGTGCTCAGAAGTTAGGTATGCCGTATGAAGCTGTCAGACCCGTCATTCTTGAGTGTCCTGACAAAGATGGTGTTCCTCCAACTGTCCTTCCTCCTCAGATACCTACTGATTATGAGACATTGAAGAGATCTTGGTCGCAACTGCGAGAAGAGCGGGATTCTTACCGAGAAAAGTTCAATGAGCAGGAATCAAAGATCCAGAAGCTGACGAAACAGTTGGAGAATGAGAGAGCTCTGAATGCCTACATCCGTACTGAGAAGAGGAGACCATGGGATCAATAAGGAGCTCCAGATGTGCTTTTACAGTTTTATTTCCTTTTCAGTATTTCCTTTCATGTAACGCCTAAGGGCAACCTGTTGAATAATTTCAGTTTCAAAGTTGAATCTAATGAAGTGCGTTCCTTTTTGTTTACAAAGTTGATTCCCGATTGTCTTTGAAAACATAATTCATACGCATTTCATACATCATGTGCATAGCAGGTTTTTCCTCTTTTCAGGTTGCTTACAGTTCTTCGCTGTTTATTTCAGCATCATGAATCCCGACTCTTCATCAACTGAGACCTCCATCAAGGCTCTTCAGGCGCAGAATGCGCAGTTTCAGGAACTAATCAAGGGTCTGGCACAAGGCCAAGAGGAGCTGAAGGCTATGCTCCTGAAGAAGGAGAAGAAGAAGAAGAGAAGAACTGTTTTGTTCAACTCGGGCCAAAGGTTTGGTAATGCTCTGCAGCAGGAAGAGGCTGGTTCTTCTGTTGGCAATAGTAGTCCTCAGGCAGAAGCAAGGGTTCCTAATCTGGTAGTCTCCGACAACGAGACTGATTTTGATGAAGAGCAGTACCCTCCTGCAGAAGACAGATACAAGCAACTGGAGGATAGGCTGAAGGCTATGGAAATACAACAGGTGCCTGGGCTGGATTTCGGAGATCTGGGTTTGTCTACTGGTGTGATTATCCCTCACAAGTTCAAAGCACCATCCTTCTCTAAATATGACGGGGCGTCTTGTCCCAAGCTACATCTAAGGTCCTATGTTCGGAAAATTCAACCGTACTCTGCGGATAAGAATTTGTGGATCCACTTCTTCCAGGAGAGTCTTTCAGGGACTCATCTTGAATGGTTCTATCAGCTGGATGGGACCAAGGTTCGTAACTGGGAGGAGTTGGCTACTGCTTTCTACAAGCAGTATCAATATAATGCCGACCTTGCCCCTACACGTACCCAACTCCAGGGTATGTCGTTAGGTTCAAGTGAAGGTTTTAAGGAGTACGCTCAGAAGTGGAGAGACCTGGCTGGCAGGGTGCAGCCTCCGTTGACTGATCGGGAGTTGGTAGACATGTTCTTGGGGACCCTATCTGGGCCATTTTTCAACCATCTCATCGGGAATTCGTCTGCAGGGTTCACTGATTTGATTCTGACTGGAGAGAGAATTGAGGTTGGGATGAAGTCTGGAAAGATTCCGAAGGGTGCATCATCTAGTTCTGAAAAGAAACCCTTCAAAAAAGAGGCTAGTGCTGTGTATGGTTCCAAGAGATCAGAGAGACCTGAACACCGCCAATCTGTTAGTGCGGTAATGATTGCTAAGCCTGCTGCCGCCCCCCGGCCAACTAATCCTCAAAGGGTTGAAAGACCCCGGAGAGAGTTCTCCCGCTTAAGTATGACCTTGTCGCAGATCTTGCCACAGTTGCTCTCAACCAATTTAGTGACTGTCAGAGAGGCGCCAAAGTTCCCAAATACTGCATCCCCTAAGTACAACCCGAATGCTCGTTGTGCTTACCATTCAGATAGCCCGGGGCACTCTACTGATGACTGTTGGGCGTTAAGGAGTAAGGTGCAAGACCTTATCGATGCAAAGGAGATACAGTTCGAAGCGCCTGAAAGGCCGAATGTAGTTACTGCTCCTATGCCTCAGCATGGGGTAAACGCTGTTGACGAAGATGCTTATGCTGTTTCTGTGGATGATCTAGCCACTCCTCTGAAGATTGTCAAGAAGAATCTGCTGCTGGCCGGTTTATTTCCGGGTTGTAGTGAGTGTTGCCTGTTCTGTGCTGTGTCCCTATCTGGTTGTCCCTTGTTGAAGTTAGGCATCCAAAGCCTAATGGATAGCAAGGAGATTCTGTTCAAGAAGTCTGCTGTTCAGTTGGTTCCGGTGGAAGAAGTTTATGTGGTGACTATCTTCAATAATCCAATCCCGGCTCTCCCGAAGAAGCCCGTTCAAATCATGACCGTTGCACCTGTTGTTATCATTGTTCCGGGGCCCCTGCCCTATGTATCTGATAAAGCTGTCCCTTGGCATTATGGGGCAGATGTATATGTAAATGGGATTAAACAAGAATTCAACGCCGACGCCAGCATCTGTGATATCACTGGCCCAACCAAGGTTACCCGCAGTGGCAGGCTCTTCTCGCCTGACATTGCACCCCCTGCTGCTCGAAGACCGCTTCTCATAACTCCTACAAGTGTACCTATTCCTGCTGCTGATCCAATTATTTCTCCTGCTGCCGAGTCATCCAATGCTCGGGGCAAAGGAGTTGAAGTTGAGCCTGCCCAGATGGAGGCACTTGTACCTATAACTGCTGAGGCCTCCCAACAAGAGATGGAGGAGATTCTGAAAATTATAAAGAAGAGTGACTTTAATGTGGTGGAACAGCTAGGGCACACGCCCTCCAAGATCTCCATGCTCTCTTTATTGCTGTGCTCCGAGGCCCATGCTAAGGCCTTAATCTCATTCCTCAAGACGGCCCATGTACCACATGAGACATCTGCGGTCCAGTTCACTGATTGCGTAGCAAATCTGAAAGCAGACAACGGCTTAGGTTTCTCAGATGCTGACTTGACCGCGAAGGGAAGAGACCATAATGATGCTCTGCATGTCTCTATCGAATGCAGGGGCACTACCTTGGCACATGTGTTGGTGGATACTGGGTCATCCTTGAATGTGCTACCCAAGAAGGCTTTAGACCGTCTAGATTGTGAAGGCCTGGAATTAAAACCCAGCAATATCATCGTCAGAGCCTTTGACGGTTCAAAAAGGATGGTTCATGGAGAGGTTGATATTCCGATTCGTGTGGGTTCTCAGGTGTTTGACTCTACTTTTTATACGATGGATATCCGTCCATCTTACTATTGTCTATTGGGTCGACCCTGGATACATAAGGTTGGGGCAGTGACCTCTACCTTGCACCAGAAGCTGAAGTACCCCGTCAGAGGGAAGATCGTCACTGTGCAGGGAGATGAGGAATATATGGTGAGCCACCTGAACTCCTTCAGATACATTGAGATGGACGGGGAGTTTATTGAAACCCCCTTTCAGCATTTCGAGGAGGTGCTTCCAATTACAGCAGCATCAGAAACAGCAACGGAAGAAAGTGTTCCTTTGAAGATGGCATCCCTAAAGGATGCCCGGGCTGTGGTTCAAAAGGGCGAATGTGCTAACTGGGGCAGGCTTCCAGACTTTACTCAGAAGACTGATAAATTTGGGCTGGGTTTTACTACAGAGGGGCAGAAAGCTATGCGGAAAGCAAAGACCGAGAGACCTCCTGTATTCATTACAAATCCGGGAGTGAATGCTGTGGGAGAAGACAACGAAGTAGATGAAACGGAATTTAATAGCTGGATCTATCCAACAACCGAAGGCGGATTGAACAATTGGACTGCTAAGGACCATACTCCTGTTACCTTTGTGACGCAGTAATAAATTTCTTTGTTTTGCTATTTTGTAATAAACAATAAATAAACTCTACGGCCCGGTGTCTTACCCGAGGCACCGTGGTTTCATTTGTGAGGGCATATATATTGTCATTTCATATATCATGAATGAAAATCTTGGACGTTTTCTCGCATTACAAATCTTGTGCTCCTTTTCTATCTTTCTTTCTTTTACATATATTTCAAAACAGTTGTATTTACACACACACTCACTCATACAGGTTTCAATCCACTCTGGATCTCACTGATAACGACTCTGCTACTGCCAATTATGACTTCGAAAATCCGATCAACTTAGCCGAAGACGAAGGTGAAGATGATTGCGAAGTGCCTGGTGAACTTGCAAGACTGTTGCTTCAGGAAGAGAGGGCAATTCGACCACACGAAGAGCCAGTGGAAACAGTAAATTTGGGTACTGAGGCGGACAGGAAAGAAGTAAAGATTGGTGCCAACCTAGAGCTCAGCGTGAAGCAACGGTTGACTCAAATGCTGCATGATTATATGGAGATCTTTGCCTGGTCCTACGAAGATATGCCCGGGTTGGATACCGATATTGTGGTCTATCACTTGCCAACTAAGGAAGACTGTCCTCCAGTTAAGCAAAAGGTCCGTCGGATGCGCCCAGAAATGTCTGAGAAGATCAAAGGCGAGGTTATGAAACAGTTCGATGCCGGGTTTCTTGCAGTGACTTCTTACTCTCAGTGGGTTGCTAATGTGGTGCCGGTACCAAAGAAGGACGGTAAGGTCAGAATGTGTGTCGACTACAGGGATCTGAACAGGGCCAGCCCCAAAGATGACTTTCCCCTACCTCACATTGATGTCCTTGTTGATAATACAGCTCAACATAAGGTGTTCTCTTTCATGGATGGTTTCTCAGGTTACAATCAGATCAAGATGGCGCCTGAAGACATGGAAAAGACTACATTTGTTACTCAGTGGGGCACCTTCTGTTACAAGGTCATGCCATTCGGGTTAAAGAACGCTGGGGTAACCTACCAACGTGCCATGGTTGCTTTATTTCATGACATGATCCATCATGAGATAGAAGTGTATGTTGACGACATGATCGCAAGGTCCCAGATTGAGGAAGAGCACCTAGATCATCTGCAGAAGTTGTTTGACCGGTTGAAACTGTACAAGCTGAGATTGAACCCGAACAAGTGCACCTTCGGGGTAAGAGCTGGAAAGTTGCTAGGCTTCGTGGTAAGTGACAAGGGTATTCAAGTGGACCCTGCCAAGGTCAAAGCCATTCAAGAGATGCCAGTTCCTAGGACAGAGAAGGAAGTCAGAGGCTTTTTAGGACGCCTGAATTACATTGCTCGCTTCATCTCACACCTAACTGCTACCTGTGAGCCAATCTTCAAGCTGCTGAAGAAAGATCAGGTAGTACGTTGGAACGATGAATGTCAGGCTGCTTTTGACAGAATCAAAGAGTATCTCCAAGAACCACCCATCCTTATGCCACCGGTTGAAGGGAGACCTCTGATATTATACCTGACAGTGCTTGACAACTCAATGGGGTGTGTGCTGGGGCAGCATGACGAGTCTGGCCGAAAAGAGCATGCCATTTATTACCTTAGCAAAAAGTTTACCGACTGTGAGACCCGATACTCACTGCTTGAGAAAACTTGTTGCGCTTTGGTATGGGCTGCTCGCCGGCTGAGACAGTATATGCTGACTCATACTACCTTGTTGATCTCAAAGATGGATCCTATAAAGTACATATTCGAAAAGCCTGCTCTGTCTGGGAGAATTGCAAGATGGCAAATGATCTTGACGGAATACGACATTCAGTACACAACCCAGAAAGCCATCAAGGGAAGTGTATTGGCGGACCACTTGGCACATCAAGCTGTAGATGACTATCAATCAATGAATTTCGAGTTTCCGGATGAAAGCATCATGATAGTAACTGATTGTGAAGTACCTGGACCGGATGAAGGACCTGAACCAGGATCCCGATGGTCTATGCACTTTGACGGAGCCTCTAATGCTTTAGGTAACGGTATCGGCGCCATCATCATATCACCTCAAGGTACTCATACTCCACTCACTGCCCGGCTATGTTTCAACTGTACCAACAACATGGCGGAGTATGAGGCGTGCATCATGGGCCTTCAAGCTGCGATCGGCCTAAGGATCAAGTTTCTGAGTGTCTTCGGAGATTCCGCTCTTGTGATCAATCAGATCAAAGGAGAGTGGGATACGAAACATCCGAACCTTATTCCTTACAGAGAATGTGTGTTGACCCTGATCCCCCACTTCACAGAGATAACCTTTGAACATTTTCCAAGAGAAGAGAATCAGCTGGCGGACGCGTTAGCTACAATGGCTTCTATGTTCAAAGTTAAATGGGACAATGAGGCTCCCCGGATCATCATCTGGAAACTGGACGAACCGGCATACTGTTGCGATCTCGAGACTGAGTTGGTGACTGAGAAGCCTTGGTACCATGAGGTGAAGAGATATTTGGAAACTCAGGAATACCCGGAAGGTGCATCTGTCAATGATAAGAAATTCCTGAGAAGGTTCGCAGCCAAGTTCTTCCTTAGCAACGGCATCTTGTACAAGCGAAACCATGATTCAACCTTACTGCGTTGTGTGGATAAGACTGAAGCAGAAAGGATCATGGAGGAGCTACATGAAGGGACCTTTGGTACATATTCCAGTGGACATACTATGGCTAAGAAAATCCTACGGGCAGGATATTACTGGTCCACCATGGAAGCTGACTGCTACCAACATTCCAGGACATGCCATAAGTGCCAGATTTATGCAGACAAGGTGCATGTTCCTCCAGTTCCGTTGAATGTTCTGACTGCGCCTTGGCCGTTTGCAATGTGGGGCATAGACATGATCGGCGAGATTAAACCTACGGCATCTAATGGGCATCGCTTCATCCTAGTGGCGATTGATTATTTCACGAAGTGGGTTGAAGCAGCTTCCTATGCTACAGTAACCAAGACTGTTGTGGCACGGTTCATCCGACATAACCTGATCTGTCGATACGGCGTCCCAGAGAAAATTATTACAGACAACGGTACCAATCTGAATAATAAGATGATCGTTGAGCTCTGCGAACAGTTCAAAATACAGCACCACAATTCTTCTCCTTACAGACAAAAGATGAATGGGGCTGTAGAAGCAGCAAATAAGAACATCAAGAAAATCGTGCAGAAGATGACAGTGACTTATAAAGATTAGCACGAGATGTTACCGTTCGCTCTACATGGGTACCGTACCTCAGCTAGGACGTCAACCGGGGCAACTCCTTTCTCTCTGGTTTATGGTATGGAGGCAGTCTTACCGATCAAAGTGCAAAT
Source organism: Vicia faba (assembly GCA_948472305.1). Classification (NCBI taxonomy): domain Eukaryota; kingdom Viridiplantae; phylum Streptophyta; class Magnoliopsida; order Fabales; family Fabaceae; genus Vicia; species Vicia faba. Next base: position 254,858 of record CATIWC010001510.1, on the reverse strand, counting down.
ACCCTCTCTCCGGATAATGAAGGATGCAAACCTGAACGAGGATGATTGGATCCAGACACGACTTGATCAGCTCAACCTCATTGATGAAAAGAGACTTGCTGCTATCTGCCATGGTCAGACGTATCAAAAACGGATGATCAGGGCATTTAACAAAAAGGTTAGACCACAGGAATATCAAGTTGGGGATCTGGTAATCAAGAAAATCATCCTTCCTCAGAGTGATCCAAGGGGCAAATGGACCCCTACATACGAAGGGCCGTTTGTGGTTAAGCATGTGTTCTCAGGAGGAGCAATGATATTAACCAACATGGATGGTGACGACCTTCCACACCCCGCTAATGCAGATATAGTAAAAAGATACTACGCATAAAAAAGACCCGCTAGGCTGACATGCCTAGGCAAAAATTAGGGCTTCCCGTCGAACCAAAAGGGTTCGGGCAAAATGAAGGGATGAAATGAAAAATCTGTGCACCCGGCAAGTCGAAAACCTGAAAAGGCGGCTTGGGCAAAAATGGGTATCCCGATGGACTGAAAACCCGAAAGGGCGGTCCAGGCAAAAATTAGGGATAAAAGCGTAATACTATGTCTCATTGGATCACTTTGCATCCAGAATCCGGTATCTGCATCAAGTTCAGACGGCATCGATCAGTCAGATTCACCTTTAACCAAGGTCATCAAGTGATGAGACGCTCGGAGTTATAAAGGCAATAGCAGAGTTGAAACCCAGTGGGATCATTCACTTCACACAGCTGTTTTATTTTCTTTTGTATAAAACTTGTATAAACTCTTTTGTTCGGCGGCGTTCTCTTACTAGGACGTCAGTCTCTTGTACACAAAACGCCTATTTTCAGGCCATTCAAAATCAATACAAGTATACTTTTCAGTTAAACGTGCCAATTGTTTTTTCTTTTCTGTTTTGTTTTGCGAAGAACGTCCAAGGTTCAATTTGTGATATATGCATTGACAATAATTTGCTAACTCATGAATATTTGCATACGAAACAAAGGATTTTATTACAGGTGACACTAGAAACAGGGGCAATAAAGAGTTGTCTAAGCAATCTAATTGTTCTGTCCTCCAAGGTACCAAGGTAGGTTCAGCTAAAGAACATAACCAGTATACCTTAATTCCCCAGAGAGTAAGCCGGCAGTCAGTACACTCTCTCCAAGCTATCAAATCTTAAGGAAGTTGAGTATCCTCCAGTAGATCTCAACATCTCCCCAGCAGCATATATATTCTTAACAAACATCCCCGGCAGTCTTGGTCTAAAGATTGTTCCCCGGCGGTATATCAACATTCAGAGGAGTCACTTCCCCAGCAGTTCAAAACTTCCCCAGGAGAGTCCAAACCAGTTTCCCCAGGAAAGTTGGAATTCATCTCCCCAAGCAGTAAGCTTATCCCCAGTAGATTCTGGAAGCTTATCCTCGCAGAGCACGAACGCGTCGTCCGGCTTTATTTAAAGATTTATTTCCTTAACAGGATATAACTGGGTTATCCTCAGCCAAAAGCCACGGAAAGGTCGTTGTCAACATAGTTCTTTCTTATCCCCAACGAAGTCTATCAGCACTTTCAATACAGTAAAGACATCCTTAGCAAGTTACTATCAACACTCAGCAAAGTACCTCTCTCTCTCCCACAGAGTATCACCCCCCAGCATGGTCGCTAGAGTATTGTTCTCCCTGCAGAACCTTCCATTTGCCAAGTTTATTCCTCAACGGAGTCATCTTCTCCTACCGGTATTCTTGCAGTTATTACCCCCAGCGGAAGCGAAAGCTTATCCTTCAATATCAGCCCAGGATGGGACTTCCCGGCACCCGTGAAGGATTTACTTTCCTAGACTAAAAACACATACATAAACATCACATACATCATTATAGCATGCATAACGCATCATATCATACAAATCTCATTTATGTTGAGAACATCATTGCTTGATCCATATCATACATTGCGTATGACTGACTTTTATCTTTCAGGAAAGATTCAGCTAAATTCTCAATCATATTTCAAGACCTAGACCGGTTCAGTTAATCGACTCTAAAGATTTCTTATCCAGTCCAAGGCCTTCTCTAGTCCAGCCAAATCGACTCCCAACAGATTTTTCTGATGAAGACTCAGTAGAAGTTATCAGATTATAATGGTTCTCTCTCCGACGGTGCATGAGATTTCCATTTTAGGTTTTTCTTTGAGATTATAATTTCCTATTGGTTCTCTCTCCGACGGTGCATGAGATTTCCATTTTAGGTTTTTCTTTGAGATTATAATGTCCTATTGGTTCTCTCTCCGACGGTGCATGAGATTTCCATTTTTAGTTTTTCTTTGAGATTATAATTTCCTATTGGTTCTCTCTCCGACGGTGCATGAGATTTCCATTTTAGGTTTTTCTTTGAGATTATAATTTCCTATTGGTTCTCTCTCCGACGGTGCATGAGATTTCCATTTTAGGTTTTTCTTTGAGATTATAATGTCCTATTGGTTCTCTCTCCGACGGTGCATGAGATTTCCATTTTTAGTTTTTTCTTTGAGATTATAATTCCCTATTGGTTCTCTCTCCGACGGTGCATGAGATTTCCATTTTAGGTTTTTCTTTGAGATTATAATGTCATATTGGTTCTCTCTCCGACGGTGCATGAGATTTCCATTTTTAGTTTTTTCTTTGAGATTATAATTTCCTATTGGTTCTCTCTCCGACGGTGCATGAGATTTCCATTTTTAGGTTTTTCTTTGAGATTATATTTTCCTATTGGTTCTCTCTCCGACGGTGCATGAGATGATTTCCATTTTAGGTTTTTCTTTGAGATTATAATTTCCTATTGGTTCTCTCTCCGACGGTGCATGAGATTTCCATTTTTAGGTTTTTCTTTGAGATTATATTTTCCTATTGGTTCTCTCTCCGACGGTGCATGAGATGATAATTCCATTTTAGGTTTTTCTTTGAGATTATAATTTCCTATTGGTTCTCTCCCCGACGGTGCGTGAGATGATAATTCCATTTTAGGTTTTTCTCAGACGTTCGAGATTATAATTGCCTAAGGTTCTCTTACCGTTCATGCTAAGGTAGTAACCACCCCTGGTTCATTCATCATCTTGTGAAGCTCCAGACTCAGTTCCTGTAACCAGTCAGGACATATCTACACAAAAGCATCTGAAAACCAGCTCCTGCAACATGTCAGGTACTCATCTTTTCTTTTGCAGGTACGCAAGTTCTCGCTAAGGAATCTCTTACGCGATTAACATCCAGATGGCATCTATAAGCCCATCATCCTATCCATCAATCTCCAAATGGCATCTATAAGCCCATTCCCATCATCACACTGCTACTATGTGAGCGCAAATTTCTGGGCACTCTAGTGTTCAATCATCTTCTACCCTCGAATTACGAAAGGCACGTCAGCCAATATGCATCCTCGGGTCTAAGAAGATTGAACAGGGGCAACTGTTGTACCCCAAAATTTGCCCTCCCATATTCTTCAAAGATTTGCAAAATCAAAGCTTCAAAACTCTCCAAAGGTTGCACAGTGTAAGGGGTCTCCTATACAGTCAAAACTAGGGTTTGTATTCTGGTCAAGAAAATGAAGTTTCCAAAGGTCCAAACAAGTCTCACATGCCTACAAATATGGTCAAGCATCCTCATGTCAAGTTTCAAGACTTTCAGCTCAAAATTGCACAGTCAAAAACCCTAATTGCACTACAGTCAACTGTAGGGGCAAAATGGTCATTTGACAGTCAAAAGTTCAAATTTTTGGTCAACATATCATTTTGAAGCCACAAACATCATTTGATCAATGCTTGATCATGATTCTCAAAATTTGGCTCAGAAACCATCAAGATGCAAAAGTTTCCTTATTTGGACAGTTGAAAAAGTCAACTGTAAATTGACCAGGGCATAACTTTCACATGGATTATCATAAAAATTCCATCCAAAGCTCATTTTGAAGAGAAAGACATTTCCTACAACTCATCTTCATACTTCAAGTCCAAGAAATGCTCTCACAAAAAGTTATCAATTTCAACATTATAGGTCATTTTCAAAAGTCAACAAAAAGGGACTTTAAGTCAAAGGCCATAACTTGAGATTGGTAAATCAAAATGACATGGGACCAGAGGCATTGGTTAGAGGACTCAAAGACCTTTCCAAAATGCCCAAGAACATGAGAAAAGCTTAAAAATTGAGCAAGTTATGCCTTGTGGAAGTTGGGAAATTTTTGGATATTTTGAAAAGTCAACATTGATTCAAATGACCTAAAATTGCTAATGGGCCCATTTTTCTTCCATAATTCATCATCCATGACATGTGCACGACCACTTGGCCCAAAGGGAAGTTTTACTCATTTTTTATTTATTTATTTGAATTTTTATTAATAATAATTCATTTAAATCAAATTAAATACATGAAAAATGCTAACCTAAGTTTTCCAATCTTTTTGTACATGTTTTATTCTCAATAATTCGTGCATATCCCAATATGGAAAGATTTGGAGAGATTGGAGTTGATTTGTATCAAAAAGCACATGGAAAGATTGAAAAAATAATGATGGAAAATCAAATCTCAAAATCCATGAATGAAAGAGATTTTGATCAATTTTATTAACCTAATTTATTCACTACATAAGCTAGAATGAAACCCTAATGCAAAAACACACGCAGCTGCTCAGAAAAACCATCATCAAACTTGAAATTTTTCTCAAAAAACTCAATTCTGAAAACTCACTTAGAGATCGATTCAAGCCTCAAAGCCTATTCCATTAGCTTCCTCAAGGATCATAGGACATATTCCAATCAGAAACTAAGCCCCATACTCAAGAAAACGCGAAGTCATCACTGAAATTGGTAGAGAAAATTCCAAAACTGTTTTCCATTATCCATGTATCTTTAACATATTTTGTTGTTGTTTTCGTGTTTAAGATGATGTTTACAAACTAACTGCACAGTTTAATTAAAGTTTTATGCCCTATATGTGAATTCGCCATTAGAGATACCTAGGGTTCCAAGGTTTTCGAATTGGGCGTTTTCCATTCCTATAAAATTGAGACCTAACAATGCCATGAACAAAGTCAACAGGTTGAGACGAAAAGATTGAGACCATCGCGCCAAATTTCTGCGTGTCACAGGCCTAATCGCTATTTTTGAAATTAGCATCTTTTGAGGGGGTTTAAAACCCCCGTTAAACGTTTGTTAAAATTGTTTCAGGAAAACACCATGAAGAAGATGAATTCGTGGCGTCAATGGATTGGCCAGTTTAAAAATTCGTGCGCAGACCCACTAACATTCTTGTTTTCTTTTATAATGTTTATTAGTTGTTTATTAATCAAACGCGCGCAATTGGTTCAGCTGGCAAGGCATAGTGGTAGCAACCTTCCTGACCTGGGTTCGAGTCCCAGGTCTTCATTGTCTCAATATTATTTTGCAATTTATGTTCATATGTAGGTTCAACATCCAAGCGTACCATACGCCCTCCAGATCAAACCATTCACAAAGCCAGGGAGATCAAATCAACGGCTCAGATCCCAGGAACATGGTGCACCTTGGTCAACGCCTCTGCACGTGAGTAAAAAAGTCCACAAGGCCAGGAATTGAATTGGGCTCAAAATGCTTGGACTTAACCTCCTATTTGGGGTCTGAACCCCCAGGTTTGCATATTTTTTAGTTTCTTTACTTTTTTTGTGTATTATTATTTTTACTTCTTTTTTATTATTGTTTTATAAAATTAGTTTTATTATTTTCATAAATATAAAAAAATACCACCTAAAAATCAGAAAAAAGAAAAATATAATAAATATTTTTGTTTTAATATTTTCCATAAATAAAATTGCATATAATTATTTAGTTTTAAATTAGGTTGTAATTTTAATTCTTTTCATAATAAAATCATAAAAAAAAAACTTAGAATTAGGGTTTAATTAATAATTTTTCACCTTTTTTTATTTTTCTTTCATAAATATTTAATATTGATTATTTTTATTTATTTTCATAATTAAATTTGCATGTAAAAATTAGGGTTAATTTAGGTTAAAGTTCAATATTTTCTTAAATAAATTAAAATAAAATAGAATTAGGGTTAGTATTTAATTTCAATTAATTCCTTTTCTATTAAATCCCAAAATACTAAAAACACCAAAAACAAGTCTTTTCTTTCTTTTAACTTTAATTAATTAATTAATTTCATTATGTAATTTAATTTTGCAAAAGGGTCCAACGCCCTCGTTCTCAATTCCCTATTAATTCGCATATTTATTTCTTTTCCGCTTAAATATTTATGTATCTCTCCCGAGGCCTTGTAACATTTTAATTACTTCTCGCACTTTTAATTTCTTTATTTATTTTCTGTCAAATCGGGTTCGAGAAACTTTTGGCGATGTGGACCCGCGCCTTTTGTAATAGCTTAGAATTTACTTTTTCTCGCAATTTTTAATTATTAAATAATGGCATGAAAGAATGTATGGACAAAAATAAAAACAAGCGTAGAACACCAATAACATGACAAGATAAATGCAAATGAAAACGACACACAAATCACACACCACCCCTAGGGTACGCCTCACTGTTGCCTTGCCTCGAAAGGTGATCGTCGAGTAGAGGATGTCTTAGTAGGTCCTCATGATCCGGGAACCTGGCATGAGGGTAGCTTCTAAGGTGTCTTCCTATTGCTCTGGTGATCACCATGTCCCGAACCTCGAATTGACCCGAACACCTCCAACGGTGGTGCTACCTACCTCTCAATGGTGGGATGGCACTACTTTAAAGGACATTTACACAGACGAATTCCTTAGGGTAGGTAGGTTCTCATAGATACTTGCTCTAAATTTCAAACAAAAATTCAAAAATACTTTTCACACCAACACATTTTCAAAAAGCTTTCGAAAGCATTTTTCAAACACTCTTGAGGACCGATACAAGAGTCGAACTGGAATTTTCAAAGAAACTTTTTAAAACCCACAGTTGAAAAGCAAACAAACCATTTTTGAAAACACAAATGAGCAAGTATCTAAGAGCCCATGGATAACCATGGATAGAAAGGGTGCTAACACCTTCCCTTTCTATAACTTACCTCCCGAACCGAGAGCAATCTCTATAAGGAATTTTTCTGTGCTTTTGTCCTTTCCATTTGGAGAAAATAAAAGACGGTGGCGACTCTTGCTTACCGCGACATTTCGCGAACCAGCGTTAAACAGTCAGTTCCAGATCCACCGATCACACTGATGTCATGAGCTTCTTAAATGGTTGTCACCTTCAAGTCAAATATCTTAGGTAGAGACCTGATAATATTTCTAACAAGCCTCTCTTCTGACATCTTCTATCCCAAGGCACTAGATGCATTGGTTATTTTAAGAACATTCATGTGAAACTATTTAATGCTTTCATCATCATTCATCTTTAGGCTCTCAAATCTGGTAATGAGAAGTTGAAGTATGGACATCTTTACTTTGGATGTTCCTTCATGAGTTGTCTTGAGGATTTCCCAAGCATCTTTAGCTACAGTACAAGAATTTATTAACCTAAAAATGTTCTTGTCCTCTCCATTGAATAGATCATTCAAATCCTTGGAATTTCCAAAAGCTAATTTATCATCTTCTTTAGACCAATCTTCCTCAGGCTTCAAAGATTCATTTCCATCTTTTTCCTTCACAACAGGATGACTCCATCCTTCCAATATTTGTTGTCCATGGATTTCAGAAAAGCCACCATTCTAGCCTTCCACCAGTCATAATTTGAACAACTAACAGAGGTGGTATGTTGTTGTATCATCATTCTTTGTCCATAGTACCATAAATTATTCTCCTTAGAGATCACCCAATAGACAGAACAAGGTGCCTGCTCTAATGCCAATTGAATTTGGGAACTTAAAAACAGATGTCAAGACTGATGTCCCAACGCTAAAACACAATGTCAAGACAGATGTTAAGACATCATCTACCGACAATTTTTTTTTACCAAAGTAGAAATTATGTTGAATTAAATTGAATAAGGTAAAAGACACAATCAATTGTTAACCCAGTTCAATGCAATATCAGCTACTTTGGGGCCTGGCAATCCAAGAAAGAAATCCACTATAATAGTATTAGCTCAAAGCCTAAACAATCACAGTTTATAACTTATCACCTAATCACTACCCTATGTAATTTCTACATAGAACCCTTTAGATATGAGAACCCCCTCTCACGTTCCACAATCACCTTAATTATAAAACCAGTCACAAACTAGTGACAAGAACCAAAATAAAAGATTACATTTCCAATAAACAATACTCAACTCTTTGCTTAAAACCTCATGCGTGAGAACAATAACTTGATACAAAATCAAATATTTTCTTAAAAGCTCATGAGTGAGAATAATAACTTGATACACACTCATCTATTTTCTTAAAAGCTCATGAGTTAATGACAAGAAACAATGAACTACCAGTCTATCTCAATCTATTAGAAGATACACGAGTGACTGTTGGCTAGGATTTTTACAAAGGGGTCAAAATTCAACCAAAAGCAAAAAAGGATCTTTGAATATTTTTTTATTATAGGAAGTTGACCGCATGAGCTGTTTACTAGAGGAGATTTCATAAAAGGGAAATTTGGGCTTGTAACGCGGTCGACCAGAAGAGAGGCCTCATGAGGAATGGATTGGGCCTAAGAGTGATAAAAAGCCCAAAAGAGGGGATAACTAACGAAGCAAAGTCTTATTAATAGAGAACATAGGTTTGATAGCAAGAATGGAGAACGTGGGCTTGTGAAGTGAAGTTACAAGGGACACATGGATCTTAAGGAAGCGAAGCCCACAAAGAAAGTAGTTATTTTCATGTATTATAAATAAAGCACTTAGTGCATAGTGTAGGAGGTTTAATCTTTCACATTCCTACACGCTAGTCACTCAGGGTACCCAAGAGAACGAGGGAAATGAGTCAAGCACGGGCGATGTATGTTTGAATCAACTTATTTTCAATTTTTTTGATGTTATGTCCTCTATTTTTACAATTTAAACGTCTTTGTTTTATTTTGTGTTTCCTGCTTTATTGCTTTTAGGTTCATTTCGTCTTAGTAGAACGGACCCCTTTTGAAAACACTTTGTGAAAACACTCGAGAACTGAGGCACTTTACTGAGATTCCATGGTCGATCACTCCAGTAAACTTTCTGTTAAGATACCAACGTCGTTTACCAAAACCAGAGGTAAAAAAATTGGCATGCCCAGTGAAACAGTGCTAATAATTTCGTATTTTTGTGTGTATTTTTGCAGAGTGTCTTATAGTTAGCGTGTGTATGAATTTGAGGAGTGGTAAACTTTGGTCCAAGTCTAAAATGCCACGCTCTGACACAAACACCACAAACACGCAGATTTCTACACAAAATGTGGATGTCATACCAGTAAATACCACAACTCAAAGCGCGACACTTTTATCTCCCGTAAGATCGACCGTTTTGTTCATGGTCCAGGGACAACAGTCACAGTGACAGAACATAGGAATAGGATTTCTCAATTTGACCCAAATCGACCACTCTTCCCAGGGGGTCCAGGTTCATCATTTGTCCGTTACCAATATGGTATGCCTTATTCCACGATGGTTGGGTTACAGTCGAACCCGACCATATATGCAAAAAACATTATGGCCACTAGAAATCCAGGCAGTTATGTCCCAAGTAGTCGACCGAGTGGTGTTAATTACATCCCGCAGTCGACACCATCTTTGAATACTACTTCCATTATGGCTTTAAGGAAATAGATGGATGATAGTAATTTAAATTTAGTGAATGTTTTAACTCAACAAATAGGGGTTGCCCTCAATTGTGTAGTTGATCAAATAGGTAGATTGATTGACTATTAGGGGTCCAACCGACTCATGCACGCCATAGGCCGTTAAGAGTTTTTGAAGAATTAGAGGGGGGAAACAATGAGCATCCTTTTAGACCTCGAAGAGTAAAAGTGCTCACTTATGAAGAGGAAGGATTCATTGAACAATATGAACCTAGGCCAGTCGTAGTTAGGAGAAATCAAGATGTTGATCGAGTTCGAAGAAATGCCACTATCGGGCGTAATAACATAGTTAATGTGGTAGAAGAAGTATTGACTCGATCTGGAGTAAATGTTGGCCTCCGGAGGCCTAATTATTCTTCACCCTTGCCTTATTACATTCGACCGGAAGAATTACCTATGGGATGTACAGTACCTAAATTTACCAAGTTCGATGGTGATGCAATTGAGTCGACCATAGAACATATTGCTAGGTACAAAACAGAAGCTAGTGATATCTCCAACAATGAGGGTTTAAAATTAAGATATTTCCCTAATTCATTGACAAAAAAATGCTTTTACTTGGTTTACGACGTCGACTCCAAACTCCATACGTACTTGGGAGCAACTTGAGGATATGTTTCATGAGAAATTTTCTGCTAGTCAGCCTAAGATAAGTTTGAAAGAGTTATCCTCAATAAAGAGGAGGTCGTCTGAGTCAATGGAAGATTATCTAAATAGGTTTAGGGTCCTAAAGTCTAGATGATTTACTAGGGTTCCTGGACATGAGCTGGTCGGAATGGCTACTGAGGGGTTAAATTTATTCTATTAGGAAAAAGTTTGATCCTCAATCTATTACAGATATGTCCCAACTAGCTGACAAAGTTTTATATGTCGAAGGTTTGAAAACAGAGAAATCTAGAGTCTCAAAGGACCATAGAAAAGGAAAATTTTCCTATGTAGATACATGAGATTATTCCATAAGTTCGAAGATGAGTACATGGAAGAAGGAGAGGTTAATGTGGATGAATTGAAATATGGACCTCCGTATGCATGTAAACCTATAAGACCGTCAAAAGTAAAGACGATTGAAGAACCAAAAAATGATGTGTCTAGTACTAAAATATATACTTTTGATGTGTCAAAATGTGATGAAATATTTGATATTTTAGTTTCAAATGGTCAGATTATAGTGACTCTTGGCAATAAAAATCCACCATTAGAGCATAAACAAAAAAGAGGTTTTTGCAAGTATCATAATTTTTGGGTCATAACACTTCTCAATGTTTTCTTTTCATGGATTTGATTCAGAAAGCTCTTAAAGATGGTCGATTGAAATTTGGTGAGAAACCAAAAAGCTCCATGAAGGTTGACTCATACCCTCTGCATGTTTCTGATATGCACTTTGTCGAACCATTGAAAGTACTGATGATTGAGGATAATGATGGTCTCGATGGCGAAGAGGCAAGCATTATCAGCCTACTTGCAACATTGATAATCGAGACTAATTATGGTCTCGAGAATGAACAAGCTATAGCCGATGATCCAATGATAGCTATCATAGTTGAGACTACTGAGGGTCTCAAAAGTGGCAATGGAACTTTATATAAGCCACAAGAAGTGATGGTGGTGGATATTGTCAAAGATCTTGAAGTCAACTAAGACGACAAGGAGAAAACGGATTGTGAAACTAAAAATGAAGAATTATCTGAAGAAACAATTGTTGAGTTAACGAAGGTAATTTTTCCCAAACCTGAAGAGGATTTGGTGGATTTTCTGAACAGGTGCAAGTTGGGTAATTCCAGGTCTATGTTATACACTACGAAGAAAATTGAGGCGTTGGAGAAAAACGCCCTCAAGAGAAGAACTCAAAGGTGGCATTCGACCGTGTGAAGGGGGCATATAATGTCCAAATGCCTCAAGGAAAGCCTGGTTTTCCGTATCAAAGGACTTTTGTACCACAAATTGATGTTCCTAACAACAATTGGGTTCATCCTTTCTATCCAAGGGGGGGGGGGACCATAATTGGAAGGTGGTAAAAAAGGGTTCAAGTTCAAGCCATAAATGAGAAATGATGGAGAAGGGATCTAGTTCTTCACAATTTACTGAAGCTGGGATCACTTCAAAGAGGTATCATGTTCCTCCCACATACAAAGGGAAATATCCTATGAAAAATACTAAGTGGAGAAGGTTTTAGAGAAACAAGAAAGCTGCAAGAGAGGTGGAAATAAAAGCTGCCCCATGAAAAGGTGAGAGCGTCTCGAAGAAAGTGCATTGTCGACCAATAAAAGAGAGGTTATTGATGCCGATTTTGTGTGCTTCGCCAGCAAAAGTTGAAAATCCTATTGATGACAACATGGACGATGAACTATCTGATGACTTTGAAGACATTTCAGATGATGGTTTAATTATACATTTTAATATTATGTCAGTCCTTCCTAATGAGTATGGTTTCGCGTCAGAGGCATCTAGAGACGAAGAGGAAAATATGTGCGAAAAATAAGTAGGACAGAAATCCCTATGCTATTATGTTATGAATAATGGGGTGGTCGAAGAACAGTAGGAGGTGTTTGAGAAGCCTACGTCTGATATAACGTACCATCTCAAGCCTTTGTTTATAAGGGCTAAAGTTTATGGTTTCCCTGTGAACAAAGAGTTTATTGATGGTGGTGCCTCTATGAACTTGATGCCACAATCATTTCTAAAGATAATTGGTAAGTTTAACATTGACCTTAAACCATATAACATTTTTTGTCGAACTATGAAGGAAAAAAGTCACATACTGGGTGTGATTCAAGTAAATTTGTCAGTTAGCTCGACTTCAAGGCCAACATTGTTTATGGTGAATGCGTCCAAAGAAAACTATAATATGTTGATAGGTCGTGAGTGGATACATGGAATTAGGGTAGTACCGTTGACTCTGCATCAGCGCTTATCCATATGGCTCTAAGCTGGGATTGTGGAGAACATTAAGGCAGATCATAGTTACTTTACTACTGATGTTGGTATGGTCAACAGGAAGAATTTTGACAAAGTCTTACGACCATACTTCCATGTGACCATGAAGATGCAATGTTCAAGTCAAATCCTGATGCGATCAAGTTTCTAACCCTACACCCCACTCATGGTTTCATTTGGGACCAAGAAAAGTCGGATACATATCCAACTACAGAAGAGGAGTTTGAAACCACAAGGTGGGAAGAAAAAACTCATAATGATGCCTGATTCAAATGCTTTGGGAAGGATTTTGGCCTACATGTATGAAATCAGGATATATTCGGCCTTAGAGGCTGGAAATATTGCAAAAATGGCGCCTGAAGCCATTATGGTGGAAAAGTTGGAGAACCAAGCATAACAACAGCTTCAGAAAGCCAGAGGCTTGACTGTATATATGAAGAAGAGCCTTTGGGGTTCGAAAAAGACCCAAGAGATCATCTGTTGAAGATGTAAGAACAAGATCCATTGGAAGAAGTCGACTTGAGTGATGGTGCGATTAGGAGAATTACATACATCAGCACTAAGATCGACAACAAGATGAGAGATCAAGCAATTGAATTGCTTAAAGAATTCAAAGATTTTTTTCATGGGATTACAACGAGATGTCTGGTTTGATCAGGGAGATGGTGGAAATTAAACTACCTATAAATCCAGGCAAGCGACCAGTCAAACAGATGGCAAGGAGGTTCAAGCCAGAAGTGTTGTCCAAAATCAAAGTAGAGATCAAACGGTTGTTAAAGAGAAGATTCATCAGGACATCCAATTAAGTTGAATGGTTAGCTAATATAGTCCATGTGGTAAAAAATAATGGAGCTTTAAGAATTTTCATAAATTTTAGGGATTTAAATAAAGCCACTAGAAAGGACGAATATCTAATGCATGTGGCAGAAATGTTGGTCGATTCGGCCGCAGGATATGAGTATTTAAGTCTTTTGGATGGATATTGAGGCTATAATTATTTTTTATCGCTGAAGAGGACACCCATAAAACTGTATTTCGATGCCCATGGGCACTAGGCACATACGAATGAGTAGTCATGCCTTTTGGTTTGAAACACGCTAGGGCTACTTATCAAAGAGTGATGAACTTAATGTTTCATGATTTCATAGACAACTTCATGCATGTGTACATTGATGACATTGTAATCAAATCGCCCTCAGGAGTTGGTTACTTAGACCACCTTCAATAGTCTTTTATTAGAACGAGGGAATATGGATTAAAAATGAATCCATTAAAATGTGATTTTTTGTGTTCGTGTAGGAGACTTTCTAGGTTTTGTAGTGCACAAGAAGGGTATAAAGATTAACCCAAAAAAACCAAGATGATTTTGAGTACAAAAGCGCCAACAACGAAGAAAGAGCTCCAATCGTTGTTGTTGGGAAAGATAAATTTCGTGAGAATATTTCATATCAAACGTGAGTGGGAAGACTTTAGCATTCTATTCTTTGTTAAAACTAAGCAAAGACTCCGAATTCATGTGCGAAAGAGAACACCAAGAGGCATTCGACTGATTAAAAGACTACTTGGTGAAGCCTCCAATGTTGGCAACCCAAATAGAAACAAAGGCATGGAACTTTACATTGTAGCATCAGAGTCGACAATGGGAAGTATGCTAGCCCAGGAATATGAGAATGAAGTTGAAAGAGCCATGTATTACCTCCGTCGAGTGTTAAATGATGTTGAAAGTAGATATAATGTAATTGAAAATTGTGTTTATGTTTATATTTTTCATGTACTAAATTCAAGCATTATATAAAACCAGTTTCAGTTTATTCTCATTGTGATGTCATTAAGCATATGTTATCTAAACCTATCTTACACAGTCGAATTGGGAAATAGGAACAAGCATTAACTGAATATTCTTTAGCATATGTTCCTTTAAACGCAATAAAAGGGAAAATTACTGCAGACTTTATAGTTGACCATTTTGTGGTCGACATCAATGAAGCCTATATAAGCACTAAGTTGTGGCAATGCTATTTTGATGGTTCTAAACATAAACAAGGAACAAGAGTATGTATCTTTATTTTATCACCATATAGGGTTCTAACTAGATTTTGTTATAAGATTATAGGAGAATGCTCTAATAATGATACTGAATACGAAGCCTTAATAATTGGACTTCAAATTATGTTAGACATTGGAATCAAGGACAATGATATCAAAGGAGATTCAAAGTTAGTGGTAAAACAGTTGACCAAAGAATACAAATGCATTAAGGATCATCCGGTGATGTATGTGGCCAAAGCATTGTCGTTACTTTAGAAATTTGATAACGCGTTGATTAGTCATGTGAAGCATATTGACAATCAAGAGGAGAACGACATGGCACAATTAGAGTCTAGATATAAAGTACCTAAAGTGAGCATAGACTACTTCATTGAGGTTAGAGATAAATTGGTGTGTGGGAACACGCAAATGACAAAAACTTGAGGGGCAGATCCTGAAGTGATCCATGATCTCCTGAATTATGATTATTTTGGAAATTTTAAAGTCGTAGATGAAGTTTTTGCCACTGATGCGTTAGCTGAGAATGAATGGAGGAAGCCTATAATCGACTACTTAAAAAATCCAATTGGGACGACAGAACAAAAAAATTAAGTATAAGGCGTTAAGTTATAGGTTGAATGGAAACGAATTGTTCAGGAAAACGCCTGAAGGACTGTTGTTAAAATTCTTAGGGGAAAATGAAGCATATGTAGCGACATCTGAAGTACATAGTGGAGCTTGTGGTATACATCATGCAGGACAAAAAATGAAATGGTTGTTATGTCGAATAGGAGTATATTGGTCCACCGTGTTAAAAACTTGCATTGAGTTCGCCAAAAGCTGCCATGAATGCCAAAAACATTCTAGAATACAACATGTACAGCTAGTGAGTTACATTACGTTGTCAAACCTTGGCATTTCAAGGGATGGGTTTTGGATATTATAGGAGAAATTATATCTTAGTAGGTATTGATTATTTCTCAAAATGGGTAGAGGTCGTCACTCTGGTTAAAGTGGATCAAGAGTAAGTAATGACCTTCATTCAAAACCAAATCATATATAGGTTAGGAATCCCAAAGACTATAGCAATAGATCAAGGGTCTGTGTTCGTAGGTCAGGCAGTAACTGAGTTAGCTACAAAGATGGGGTTCAAATTGTTAACTTCAACGCTGCATTACGCTCAGGCGAATGGGCAAGTTGAAATGGCAAACAAAGTCATTATAAGTTTGATCAAAAAACATGTTGGCCAAAAACCTAGAAGCTGGAAAATATCTCTGGGCCAAGCATTGTGTGCATGTTAAAACTCTCCAAACAATTCGACCAATATAATGCCTTTCAAATTAGTTTATGGCCACAAGGCAGTGTTGCCTCTAGAGATTCATCTGTAATCATTTAGAGTGCAAAGGAAATAAGATATCCCTATTGAATATTAATGGGGAATGATGTATGATAGGTTGGTAGATGTTGAAGAACACAGACTCGAAACATTAGATAATTTGCTCAGATAAATGGAACAAGTAGCAAGGGCCTATAATAAAAGGGTGAATGCAAAGGAGTTCGTCTATGGAGATATGGTCTGGAAAGTGATCCGGCCTATGGATAGAAGGGATAAAGTCCTTGGAAAATGGTCACCAAATTGGGAAGGACCATTTCGAGTAGTTAAAGTTTTTTCCAACAATGCTTTTGAGATTGAGGAGATTACGCTAGAAGGTCAAATACTACGAGTAAATGGAAAATACTTGAAGAGGTATAGGACAATGCTGCAAGAAATTATGATAAACAAAGGATAAAATTCATTGCATAATAAGGAGACCACCAAAGGGCCTGAAATGTGAATCAAGTTAAGTATTACAAATAAGTATGGAGAGAACAAATTCAAATTACAGGTAAAATCGAAAGACTAAAAAGGCACATTATTCTTGAGGGTTATATAGAATTCTCGAGCAAGCTCTAGACGAGCATTGGTTAACGAAATATAGGTGTCAAGATCGGCTAACACAATATCTAACATGCCAACACATGCTCCAGATAAGCAACACCAACCAGAGCTTCATTATTCAATGTCTGTTCAGCTGCATGAAACCCAATAGCTTGCAAAGTCTTTGCTTCGTAAATTTTCCTCTCCATCACTTCAATTTGTTGCTTCAATACTACAATCTACTATTTCCATTGGTAAATATGTATGGCTCTAGTGTTAAAGTCTGCTCTCTCTTCGTCAAGAGTTTCATTCATTTCTTCACTAGCAACCATGGAAAAATTCACAAAAGCCAATTCAACAATACGCTCTTTCTCCTTGGGAAGGCATCTTTCCTGGATCTTTTTCTTTTCAGCCAAGTCGACCAAGAGATGATCAAGGAAGATAGACGCTTCAGCCTCAAATTTCATGACTAAAGGAGAAGTGGCTTGAACGTCAACTTTCCTCAGCATTTCTTTAATCATAATACCATCAGAGGGATACACTTCCAGATGGGTGATCAAGTCAACATGGAAGAGCATGGTTTTGAGACGATCAAGGACTTCTTCTTGAGTCCCAAGAGAAGAGATACCTCCAAATGCAGTAGAAGTACTTGAGCCTCCTTCAGTCGAACGTTTCCTGGCGTTCACCAAAAACTTTAAATACTCAAAGGGGTTGGTTTGCCTTAGAGCAGCAATAGCTGAGAGCGAAACGTTTGGAGATTGCATGTTGGCGTTGGTTCTAAGACAAAATTATTTTGATCATGAACAAATAACTCCTTCATCTTGGAAACGAATTCAATTTCATAAGGATTTTGAATGTGTTCAGATATTTGGCTTGAAGCGTCCACGAAGATGATTGAAGGTTTTTTCTGGGTAAAAGAAATAAAATGAAGATGAAAAGTTTTGGGGCATACAAAGACAAAGAGCTTGAGTATGAAAGGAAACACAAAAAGAAAATTGGGGAGATGAAATGCGTATTTATACCACCAAGGAGACCAAACTTGGGGAGAAAATGGCTACACGATCGTCACGTGTCAAACAGGTGGCAACGAAGTTGAAGAAGTTGGTGAGTTAAGGGCCATGATTATCCTAGGAAGTTGAAACTAGAAAATAGGGTACTGGTTGTGTGATCGCTAATGTAACGTTTGAGGGAAAAGGTCATGATTACGATGATGTAATTTCACACTAAGAGAAAAGATTAAAATTTCCATTTCTATTCTTTTCAGTCGAAAAGGACATTTTGGGGGGCAATTTGTTAGCTAGAATTTTTACAAAGGGGTCAAAATCCAACCAAAAGCAAAAAAGGTTCTTTCAAGATTTTTTTATTATAGGAAGTTGACCGCAAAAGCTGTCGATCGGAGGAGATTTCATGAAAGGGAAATTTGGGCTTGTAGACGTGGTCGACCAGAAGAGAGGCCTCATGAGGAATGGATTGGGCCTAAGAGTGTTAAAAAGCCCAAAAGAGGGAATAATTAACTAATTTAAGACTTATGAATAGATAACATGGGTTCGATAGCAAGAATGGAGAACGTGGGTTGATGAAGAGAAGTTACAATAGAGAACGTGGGTTCAATAGCAATAATGGAGAACGTGGGTTCGTGAAGGGAAGTGTTGTAACCCAAAAACTTTGCTACCTTTTCACTTTTATCTGGCTTAGAATTTGCATTTCATTTGCATCTTTCTCATTAGGTCATTCACACATCATTTCTACATTTAAATAAGGAAGTGGTTTGAAACATCAATGGTTGTGCTAACTAGGGTTCAATTTTGGTTTGAGGCTTCTACATTCAACAGTTGATTTCCTTGGCTCCTCCTTGGGAAGTGGATAGTGGAATCAACTTTTGAAGTATGGTTATCATTAGTTTATTATTCATCCATGTACAAGGTCATTTCTCATTAAAATTCATGAAGATCATGGATAAGGGTTTATTTCCCTATGTGTGACTAAAAATTAGGTTTTGCTCCTCAGTTACCATCTCCTAGGTTGCTCAGGCGTGCCAATTAGGGTTTCACTTGGGATTTGAGGTTTCTAGATCAATAGAGCATGATTAATCTGGTTCTTCTTTGAGCATTGAGATATACCATTAAGGTTTTTAGGAATGGCTATAAAGCACTTCTTCTTCATCAAGCTACAAGGTTTTCATTTTATCTGAGACAAGTGGATTAGGGTTAGCACTTCATTAACCGAGGATCATCTGAGATGTTTTTTTCTATCATAGGATTTCTATTATGTGTTCATCAAATCAAGATATATCTGAGGAATGAGGTACAAGATGAAGAGGTGGTTTCTTTGTGACCAAATCCATTGATAACATGTGTTGCTTGTCATGCAAGTTTGGTATGAATTAGGGGGTTGGATTGAAGTTAAGGAGGTAAAGATGGATTCAGATTCATTAATTCTTTGAATTTGAATTTGTGTCCACATTGTTCAAATGAATCAAAACATAAGAATGTAA
Source organism: Vicia faba (assembly GCA_948472305.1). Classification (NCBI taxonomy): domain Eukaryota; kingdom Viridiplantae; phylum Streptophyta; class Magnoliopsida; order Fabales; family Fabaceae; genus Vicia; species Vicia faba. Next base: position 235,742 of record CATIWC010001510.1, on the reverse strand, counting down.
TTTTTGGGAAAGAATTCATGTGGTTCTCATGCAACACGAGTCAACTTGGATTAGAGTTCAAATTGGGAATTCATTGAGAATGCAAGATGGTTTACTTTGAAGATTGATTCAAATGTTTCCATTATTTCAAAAAAATTTCAAGGATGGAAAGTTTGATCATTAGGATTATTTGGAATTGAAGTCACAAGTTACAAGGTTTACAACATTGTGTTCATTATTCCATTCATCATCATTCAACTATGTTCCAAATTCCTTTGTTCAAATTCAAATGTCCAAGTAACCATCATTCAAAAGTCAAGACTTGTCAAAATTTCATTCAAAAAATATTCATTATTTCCAAGAGCTCATTCATTATTCAAGTCTTCATCATGATTCAAAAATCCATTCCATATGATTATCATCCAAATAAGTTGCAATGTTTATCAATCAAAGTCTCATGCTCATTACAATGGTTCAAAATTTTCAAGTTAATCATACCATTTCCATCCCATCACTCACAAACAACGAGAGTTCATATTTCTATCCAAGGCCTAAGGTTCCTAAAATATACTAAAAATACATGCTCCTTGTTCAAACTTCATGTTAGACACAATCCCTTCTTCAACTTTGCCTTTCCTTCTTCAACTTCCAATCAACAACCATCACATGAAAAAAAAAGAGATAAAATTTGTTAGTTCAATCATCATTAAAACATAAATAAGAAGTTTTCAAGCAAGTATTTCGTAATTCATCATTAAGGATTTTGTGAAGGAATCATAAAAAAGGGTTTGAATTATATCATATGCCAAACAAAGGCCTCATTATCTTGCAAACAAATCAGATTCTATCATTTCACTAAGAACATTCCTATTGAAAATCACAAAAATATGTTTCATTCATAATAAGAAGATACGGGTCATTGCAAACACTTCAACGAAAAAACAACAAATCATCATAGAAGAAGCAAGTACTGACCAACAACCATGTTTAGAATAGGTCAAACAATTGAATAGTTCATGCGAGGCAAACACAAAATCTATTCATCATTTTCCTTAATGTCACAAAACCCCTTCAGAATTATAAAAGAGGAAAAGATACCAGCCACGAAATTTTTAGGAAAAAAAAGGCTAAAATCAGAAAGATATCACTAGAGAAAAACAACCATGCATTACCCTGCAGGCTGGTGCCTAAAACCATCTAAATTTTGCATAAAAATGGTTTAAATTCAGTGCATAAACCTTTCCAAAACAGCCATGTACATACCTACATCCACAATAAAACAAAACAATCCTAAATCTGCAAAAACAGCCCTACGAAAATAGGCTGATATGGATGCATAAACTTGCTCTGCATCACACTGCACACCAATCATAAAACCCACTATCAAAACAGTCAAAACTAGACAAAATTCAGCCCTGCAAATCCTGCTACAAAAACAGCTTGCTACTGCTGCCAAGTCCAAGCCTATCAAAACAGTCTAAAATACCTGCTTTCAAAGCAGTCCTATGCTGCCGACATTAGTCCAAATTCTACTCCATAACCTGCATCAAGTTACTCCATAATACTGCAAAACCCTGCATCATATTTGACCAAATATTTTCACCAAAATGAAGAAAAAACAGAAACTGCATTAGAAAGCATTTGAAAATGTTAGCTAATATGTTTAAATTCATCTTTTTTTCCCTCCCAATTTTCACCCTTTGTCACTGATATAAACAACTTCAGATAATAGAAGGGAGATCCACAAAAAAAATTCACAGAAAAACCAAATAGAAACACAAACTATACTAAACTCTAATCTCGGTTCATACTACTAAAAAACAATCCGAACTCCCTACACTAACTCTTTGAAACCAAGATTGTGATCCACATCACAATAATAGAGGAAACATAGAACAAGCGTGAAAGATAGTCAACAGAAACATAAAACCATACCTGAGTGGATTAGCCAGAGTTTCTGATTCCATTAACAACAACCACAAAGCACTATTGGTAAGCTTCAAACCTCTTTTTCTCTTGGTCTTCACTCATGATTTTTGATACTTTACTGTTGAATAAGCTTTTGTAAGTTTGAACCCTAAGATTTTATAACTACATCATGCGCCAAAAATACTTATCTGAACATTAGATCCTAGTTCTTCTTCACTTTTTGAACAAGATTGAGGAATGAAGGCGAGAAGAGTTAATGATGTTGTGTTGATTTGGGAAGCTCCCATCAATTTCTGGGTTAGAAGCTCCCATCAATGGTTGAGCGAGAAATCGAGAGTGAGAGGATAGAAAGATGATGAAGTATATTGATCGAGAGAAAAAGAGGGTTAGTCATATAGGGCTGAAGGGTGGAGAATAATAGAATTAAGGGAGAATAAAGTTGATAGCCGTTAGAGAGCAATGAGAAGAAGAGAGGAATGGAAATCGGTTTGAAATAGGGACCATGAGAGATTCAATTTTGAAACATAATTTGGTTGAGGAAACGATTGGTTGTTGTGTTAATTTGGGAAAAGATCGCACAATTTGAATAAGAACAAGGCGCTAGCTTTTATTTTTTAGGGTTTTCAACCCATTCGCGTTGGCAACCCGCTGGGTTCGGACCTCTCTGACTCGGTCTGACCCAACTTCTTTTAGTTTAATTGTTTTGTTTTTTTTGTTATATAACTTTGGGCCAGCCTTTCTTTACCTTTTAAGCCCAATTTGTTTTACTGTCAACATCACCACCATTCTGCTTCAATACCCTTAGAGCCTTATTATCTTAACCGATGGGCCTAATGCATTCAAGCCCAAATTAATTAATTCTTAGTTTTTGTATTAATTAGAGCACCATAATACACGAATGAACATATGGTGTAGCGGTTAGTGCGTATGTGTGAATGCTTGAGGTCACGGGTTTGAACCTCACCAGGGACATTTTTTACCATTGTTTTGTTTTCTCATTTTAACCTAACCCTTTCATTTTATTTTTAATCAAAGCTGTAAGTATAAAAGAAAAACAACATTGTTTAGCAGCAAGGCAAGAGAGTAATAACCTAAGGGGCATGAGTTTAATCCCTAACTCTATCTTTTTTAATATTCTAAGTTTCAAGTTTTGTTGGCTTATTTCATTTCAAATTCATATAAAAATACCAAAAACATTAGCTTAGGTTTATAATCATTTCTTTCCCCTTATAAAAATACCAAAAAATATATTAGCATAGTTTCTAGTCATTTTACTCAGTTTAGTTTAACTTTAGTAATTTAGAATATCAATTTAGTTTAGATTTAATTTAATAATTTTTTTTGAATTTTTTATTTAGCAAATTTATAATTAATTTATTTAGATTTGATTTAGTAAATTTAGAATTTTGGTTTAGTCTAGATAACTTTTGTTTTACTTATATCTCTACTACATTTTTTTTGCTTCATGAAAATGTCATAAAAATATGTTAGTTTAATCTTGTCTATCTTTTTATTCTATTTGTTTAATTATTTAAATTGTTAATTGTTAAAAAAAAATTGATTATTTGATCTCTATAATTTCTTTTAAATTGTTTACTATTATATCCCCATTTTGTGATTTTGTACCCCCTTCCCCGAAGCATTGTAATAGCGTAAGACCTTTATTTTTTGTTTTTTTACCGCTTTTACTTATTACTGTAATTAAGCGTGCATGGCAAGATTTAAAATCAACCGCTAGATAACCCTAATCAAGACAAATTTACTGAAAACAAATCACTTTTCACACACGCACCTCTAGGGTAACCTCACTTGTTTCCTTTGGAATGAAATACAGTCATGTCCCTTGAATGTGGGACGGTTTAGGAAAGACCCTCGGTTAAATGATCGTAGTCCCTCGATGACTCTTCAATGCTGCCTTGGTAAACGATCTTAGTCCCTTACGATAAATTGCTAAAGAGCCTTACAAGTTACCTTCTATAACTGTACAATGACCCACGCATGTCCCTCATATCTAATGATAGGGCTTCCTACTAACTAATGGTAGGGTGGCACTATCTAAAGGAGGAGGAAAAGAACAAAGACTTTTTGAGTAGGTAGATCGCTCGTAATCACTTACTCACAAACTAAAACAACTTTCACATCTCACACTTTCAAAAACAACTACTTTTAAAACGCTTTATAAACACTCTTGGGGACTGATACACCAGTTATTATAAAGCAAACTGCCTTACACTGGCATCTTCAAAACACTTTCCATAAAACAACACTTTTCTAAGAAATATTTTAAAAATAAACATTTTGTATGCATTCTCAATGATACGAGAATCATTACAAAATTCCCACACTTGGGAATTTTCAAAATATTTTCAAACATATACAAGTACAAAGCATTTCAAAAGTGAGCTAGAGATTAAGAGTCCATAGATAACTACGGATGAGAAGGGTGCTAACACCTTCCCTTTTCATAACTTACCCCCCTTACTCAGAAAAATTCTCAAAAGGTCTTTACTATTCTTTTCTCCCTTCCCTTTGTTGGATAAAAGAAAATTCAGTGGCGACTCTTGCTATCCATAACATTTGCGATAAAACGCAAAACCAAAAGTCAGTTCTCCTACCGTATTACAGAACTGGCGACTCTGTTGGGGAAACTTATAGTGGGGTTACCTTTAGAGCCAGATCACCTTTATTTCTTTACTTTTTTTCCTTGTATGCTTTATATTTTGGTATATGCTTGGGTTTATTTATTGTATAGATCCTATACCCGAATCTAGGGGAATTTTAGGTAAGTAGAAATAGGTCATGGAAACTGTATGGTATAGACCGACATGGTTGAAGCGATGGCTACGTTAGTGCGACACATTGGTTGGTGTCGGTGTCCCTTGAGTTAATCAAGGAGAATGATGGGTTACCGTGTGGTGTCATAAGCACTAACTGACCTTAGAACCTTAGTTGACACAACTTAGCCATTAGAAAGTAGTGAGATGGCCGACTTTGGTGTTGACTGAAGTTGGTTGATACTCGTTACTACACTCATTAAGACCGAACTCTCAGGATATTTCGGTCGTAAATCAGATGATTTGCTAAAACAATGCCTGAGAGAAAGATCAGTTATATGAGATTCCTAGAACTCGGTTACTTCTTTTAGGACAGGTTGAGCCAACTAAAACTAAAGAGGGTACATACCTATAAACTCCATGCAAGCCTGAACCTAAGGCCTTGTGTGTCTTGTTTGTGTTTGATTAAAATTGTTCGAACATGACATCATAACATCATGACATCATGGCATTATCATTTTCACTAACCATTTCAAGGACCTAGTGATTTATCTTTATTTCTTTGTTGTAGGTTATGGCCTTTGCTCGTATAAATACTATTCGGATCAATTTTGTGTCGATACCTTCTCAACTTAAGGAGTTAGTCTCAAAAGTTTCTGAAAGCTCTCAATTCACCAAGAGGCATGGTCATCTAATCATTTTGGTTACCTCGGGTTTTGAAGAAGACATGATGAGTTTTTTATTCCAGTTCTTTGAATCTGCGCATCACTATTTCACCTTTAAAGATTATCAGCTGATACCCACAATGGAAGAGTTCTCTAAGCTACTAGGAATACATGTTCGTGATCAGACACCCTTCACCAGTTTAGAGAAAACTCCAGAACCTGAAGATATTGAAGCAGCCTTACATTTAAAGCGGTCTGATATTGTATCTAATTGGGAAACAAGAAGTGGAGTCAAGGGTTTTCTTGCTAAATTTCTGTTAGAGAAGGCTCAGTTGTTTCTGGATGCCATGAGTTTTCAGGCTTTCGAGGAAATTGTGGCCTTATTTATCTATAGTTTGGTATTGTTCCCTAATCCAGACCAACTCATAGATGTAAATGCCGTCAAAATATTTCTCACTCGTAACCCTGTGCCTACTTTGCTTGGAGATATTTTTCATTTTCTTCACACTCATACTATAAGGAAACAAGGGACTCTTATGTGTTTCATACCTTTACTATCCAGGTAGTTTATTTCACACCTTCCTCAATAAGTGATGAAGAATGAACAAGGTTTGAGGTGGTCTCAAAGGATGATATTGCTCTCTCATTCATATATCTATTGGTGCTCCCGATCTCAAGAGGATATTTCTATCATTGACCGCTATAGGGAATTCCCTAATGTTCCACTCCTTGGCATTAGGGGAGGTATTACCTACAACCCCTCTCTAGATTTACGTCAATTTGGTTATGCTCGAAGAGACGGTCCTCATGACATGCTTATCCAGGGTATTATGTTCGATTACAAAAATGATCCTCAAGGTTATCGTCAAAGGTTTATGCATGCTTGGGGTATGGTGAATAAGATCGATAGCAAGACTTTAGGACAAAAGAATTCCATCATTTGGAGCCCTACATTAGAGGGGTATGATCTCGTGCTGAAAACCTTATAATGTCATATCCCATTGTCTTGCCACTAATTATGGAGCCTGTTGCCGAGGGGGGTCTTCCTTATACCATTCTTCATCCAGATATGCCTACTGACCTTGAAGAGCTACAGAAATCTTGGATTCAACTGAAAGAAGAAAGGGACATCTTTGAGACTCAGTTATATGCTAGCGAGAAGAAAGTGTTGGAGCTGACAAAGCGACTCCATGAAGAGCAGAGCATTAATACATATGTCAACACAAAGAGGAATCATTCGTGGGAGACTTGAGTCTTAGGCCTTATGAGTTTACATTTTTGTCTCTTTGAGACCCTATTGTTTTTATTGTAATCCTAAAAGGAAATTATAATTTTATTTTACTAATAAAAGTATTTGTTTCTGTTTCCTTTTGATAAATGAATTTAAATCCCATAAGGTCCTTGAAAACATTGCATTTTACATATCATGCATCAATACATAACAGGTTTTCCACACAGGTTTTCTCATCACCCTTACTGCTTATATCAGTAAAAGATGTCCCTCGAACAGACCGTTAAGGAACTCCAAGCTCAGCATGCACAATTTCAAGAGACTCTTCTGAATTTGTCACTGGGACATAAATATCTGATGGAACTCGTCTCCAAGAAAAATAAGACTAAAAATCCGGCTGATATCCTCAATATGGGGAGAATATTCAAAAGTCATACTCAACCAGTTAAAGTGGATGATGTTTCCTCTGAGGAAGACGACAACCAAGAAGAGGATGGTAGAAGCATTAAGCCTGAAGGAAGGAATAACCAGGGTTCTCAGAATATTCAAGAAGATGAAGACTACTCTGATGAACAGTACCCTCCTGCAGATAACAAGTACAAGTAGTTGGAAGACCGTCTTAAAGCTATGGAAACCCATAAAGTGCCTGGATTGGATTTTGGAGAGCTATCTGATCCTGGGGGTGGTCATCCCTCACAAATTCAAGGTCCCCATCTTTACTAAATATGATGGGGACTCTTGTCCTAAACATAATCTGAGGCCGTATGTTTGAAAAATCCAACCTCATACTGCTGACATGAAATTATGGGTCCATTTCTTTCAAGAAAGTTTGTCCGTAACTCAACTTGAAAGGTTCTATCAGCTGGAAGGAACCAACATTCACATGTGGGAAGACTTGGTTGTTGCTTTTAACAAGCAGTGTCAATATAATGATGACCTTGCACCAACTCGTGTACAATTGCAAAACATGTCCATGGGCTCGAATGAAGAGTTCAGGGAGTATGCACAGAAATGGAAGGATTTAGCTGGAAGGGTGCAACCTCCCTTGTCTGATCGGGAATTAGTTGATATGTTCATGGGAACTTTAACAGACCCATTCTTTAATCTTCTAATTGGGAGTTCTTCAGCTGGTTTTACTGAGCTAATACTGGCAGGAGAAAGAGTTGAAAGTGGTATTAAGAGTGGGAAAATTCCAATGGTTGTGGCTGCTAATGTTGTGAAGAAGCCATTCGGTGGTAAAAAAGAAACCAATGTTGTTTATGGCCAGAAGAGTCGTAGTTAAAATGACCGCCATCAGTCTATGGGAGAGGTGTTGACTCTAATCCAATGCCTGTTCAACAACAACAATAGGGCAATAAGCGTAGGTCAGACGCCCCGAGAAGGAAATTCATTAGGATTAGTATGCCATTGTCTCAAGCATTACAACATTTGTTGAAAGCAGAATTGATAACACTGCGGGATCCTCCTCCCAATCCCAACACATCCTCTCCTAAGTAAAATCCGAACGTGAAGTGTGCCTATCATTCTAATAGTCTTGGGCATAACACCAACAACTGTTGGGACCTGAAAAACAAAATTCAAGACATGATTGATAAAAAGGAAATTGAGTTTGATCCTCCGGAGACTCCAAACGTGATTACTGCACTTATGCCAAAGCATGACAAAGGCATAAGTGTTATTGAAGATGTTTTGTTTGTTACCAAGGTAGGTGATGTGGTTACTCCCCTCTCAACAATAAAAAATAATCTGTTACAGGCCAATTTATTTTTGTGTTGTGTTAAAGAATGTTATTGCTGCGGAGTCCCAATGGCTGTAAATTACTGAAGGAAGGCGTTCAATGCCTTATGGATAAACACATAATTTTGATCGAGATAATTTCGTAAGCTGAGAATTTATGCCATGATTTGTCTGTTGTATCAGGTACTCCTGTCAAGATCACTTCCAAAGGTCCTACAAGGATTACCGCCAATCCAAAAGCTTCTCCCTTGATCATTACAACACCTTGACCCATCCCATATTCCTCAGAAATGGCTATTCCATGGAACTATGGATCATCTACTACCATGGCATCAAACAAGAATTGTCTGATGAAGATACTGAATATGTTGATCCCAATATTGACAATATTGCGGGGACCAGTAAAGTTACTAGAAGCAGAAGGCTTTTCTCCCGGGAAATCTCTCCGAAAAATGTTGCCACACCTGTTCAAGTCACAGTTACCAAGTCAACTACCGAGGATCGGGGTAAAGAGCCAAGGATAGAGCCTTCCCATATGGAGGCACCTAAAGAAACCATGGTTAAGGACACCTCTAGGGAAGAGGTAGAAGAGGTTTTAAAGATCATTCGCAAAAGTGACTATAAAATTATTGAATAGTTGGGGCAGACCCCGTCCAAAATCTCCATGTTATCTTTATTGTTGTGTTCAGAAGCCCATTCACAGGCTTTAGTAAAATTCTTAAAGATTGCTCACGTACCACAAGAGATTTCGGCTGATCAATTTATAAGTTATGTGGCTAGTTTAAAAACTGATAATGAATTAGGCTTCTCTGATGCTGACCTGACTCCGGAGGGGAGAAATCATAATAGGGCCCTGTATGTCTCCATTGAATGCAGGGGCACTATGTTGGCTCATGTGTTAGTTGATACTGGCTCTTCTCTGAATGTTCTGCCAAAGGGCGTTCTTGACAGACTGGATTATGGAGGGATTATGCTGAAACCCAGTGACATTATAGTTTGAGCCTTTGGTGGGTCCAAAAGAATAATACATGGAGAAGTGGATCTTCCTATCAAAGTGGGTTCATAGATCTTTGAATCTACCTTCTATGTAATGGACATCCGTCCAGCTTATTCTTATCTATTAGGACGCCCCTGGATCCATGGGGCAGGCGCTATTACCTCCACCTTACACCAGAAATTAAAGTATCACGTGAAAGGGGAGATTGTTACTATCTGAGGAGAAGAGAAGTACATGGTCCGCTACCTAAATTCATTCTGGTACGTGGAGATGGACGGGGAATTCATCGAGACTCCCTGCCAAACTTTTAAATTAATTTCCCTTACTACTATTAAAGATGTTTCTGCCATTCCAAAGACTACCAGGGTTCCGCACAAGATGGCTTCGTTGAAGGATGCCAAAGCTACTATAGAAGAAGGTGGTTTCACTATTTGGGGTCATCTTCTTGATATCCCATATAAATATGATAAGTTTGGTTTGGGCTTTACTACAGAAGGACAAAGAGTTGTTCATCACGCTCGTGTTGGACGACCTCTGTTCCGTATCAGGAATAACAGAGTCAACTCTATAGAGGATGCTGACAATGATTCTGACTTCGACAACTGGATATTCCCTACCATTGGCAACAGACCCGATAATTGGAAAGCAGATGACGTTATCCCTATCTCCTTTAGTCATGAGTAATATTTACATTTTTATCTTGTTACTTTTAAAATATTTTGGTTATGTAATAAATAATGACTTTAAACCTTGTGTCTTTCTTGGGGCACAATTGTTTATTTGTTAAGGGTTTTCATTTCATAAGTCATATTTTCATTTAATAAAAACATTGGACCTTTTGCATTCAAATTTTGCACTCTCTGTCTTTATTTTACTTTATTGCACTTTCGAATAGCTATGTGTTCTTACACACATCCACACACTACATTGCAAATCCACATCCACTCTGGATCTCGTTGATAATGATCCTGCTATTGCCGCTTATGACTTTGAAAATCCGATCTACCAAGTCTAGTACGAAGGTGAGGAAGATTGTGAAATACCAGGAGAACTTTCTAGACTCTTATACAAGAAGAAAAGGTTATCCAACCGCATGAAGAGCCGATCGAAGTGGTAAACTTGGGTTCTGAGACAGACAAAAAAGAGGTTAAGATACGCGCCAACTTAGAGGGCAATATCAAGAACAAATTGATTCAGATGTTGCACGACTATGTTAAGATATTTTCTTGGTCATATGAAGACATGCCAGGGCTCGATATTGATATTATGGTTTACCGTCTGGTTATGAAAGAGGGTTTTTCTCCGATTAAACAGAAGGTTCATCGCATGCGTCCTGAGATGTCAGAGAAAATCAAGGCTGAGGTTATGAAACAATTCAATGCAGGTTTCTTAGCAGTGATGTCATATCCTTAATGGGTTGAAAATGTTGTTCCAGTACCAAAGAAAGACGGGAAGGTGCATATATGTGTAGGCTACCGGGATCTGAACAGGGCAAGCCCCAAAGATGACTTCCCACTTCTGTATATTGATGTTTTGGTCAACAACACCGATCAACATAAGGTATTCTCTTTCGTGCATGGTTTCTCATGGTATAATCAGATCAAGATGAAACCCGAAGACATGGAGAAAATAACTTTTGTCACACAATGGGGAATTTTCTGCTATAAGGTTATGCCCTTCGGGCTGAAGAACGTCGAGGCAACTTATCAGTGTGCCATGGTAGCTTTATTCCATGACATGATTCATCATGAGATAGAAGTCTATGTCGACTATATGATAGCCAGATCACAGACTGAAGAAGAACATCTTGATCATCTGCATAAATTATTTGAAAGATTAAAGAAATACAAGCTGAGGTTGAATCCAAACAAATGCACCTTTGGGGTGAAGTCTAGAAAACTCCTAGGTTTCGTCGTCAGTGGTAAAGGTATTGAAGTTGATCCCGCAAAAGTTAAATCTATTCAAGAAATACCGGCTCCACATACTGAGAAGGAAGTCAGAGGTTTCTTAGGACCACGGAATTACATTTCTTGATTCATTTCTCATTTGACTACTACCTATGAACTAATCCTCGAGCTGTTGAAGAAAGATCAAGTAGTAAAGTGGAACAACGAATGTCAAGTAGCCTTCGATAAAATCAAGGAGTACATAGAAGAACCTCCAATTCTGATGCCACCAGTTGAAGGAAGACCTCTAATCATGTACCTAACTGTGATACGGTGGGAGAACTGACTTGGATGTTTTGCGTTTGATCGCAAATGTTGCGGTTAGCAAGAGTCGCCACCGACTTTTCCTTTATACAAAAGGAAAGGTGAAAAAGCACATGAAAGACCTTTGAGATTGTTTCTTGAGTTCGGGGGTAGATTATGAAAAGGGAAGGTATTAACACCCTTTTCATCCACGGTTATCCATGGGCTCTAAGTTACTTGCTAGGTCACTTGCTTTTTGTTTGAAATTGTGCTTAATGTGGTTTTTGAAAGTATTTTGTAAAAGAGGCCATTTGTTTAGGCAATCTTTGTAATGATTTTCGTTCGTAAGAATGTATACAAAGATGTTTGATCTTTTGAAAATGTTTTCAATTTTGTAAGATTTTGAAAGTGTATGTGTTTGTTTTAAAAATAGCAAGGATGTTTTTTTTGAAATGTAGTAAGTAATTAGGAGTAATCTACCTAATCAAATGTCTTTCTTGTTCATTTTCTTTTCCTTTGACATTGTTGTCTTACCATTGATTTGGTAAGCAACCCTATCTTTGGATGTAAACGGGACGGGCGTGGGTCATCGTATAGCCATGATTATCAATGTTGCAAGGTATCTTTAGCATTATTTTTGAGGGACTAAGATCATTTGTAAGGCAACTTAGATAGCATCGTCGAGGGACTATGATCTTGTATTTGCTTGTTTTTGCTAAGATACCTTACATGCGTAATATGGCCATTTTGTATAAGGTAACCAAGTGGGATAACCCTAGGGGTGCTTGTGTGCAAGTGTATTGTTTTCATGCTTGATTTTGTCTTGAATTAGGGTTTTCTATTTGATTTATTTTGTTCTTTCCATACAAACCCTAATTACTAGCATGTGAATATAAAGCATTTAACTTGCGGAAAATAAAAATACTAAGCTATTACATGATTTGTGGGAAGGGGGTGTACAAATTGAATGGGGATTGCAAGAATTTAAAGCCTAATTAGTCTATTACAACCATATTGAATTTATACAATTATTGAAATAAATAAATGTACAAAAATAAATATGCAAGAATGTAAATGCAAAGATAATGGATCTTCTTGTTTGGATTTTTATGAGAAAAAGGAATTTGTTTTAAACTAATTAATTAAAATAAAATAATTAATTAAGTTTAAATTTATTAAGAAAAGATTTTGAATAAAACCCTAATATTATTTAGTTGATTGAAAGAAATTAAGTTTATAAGAAAATCTTTTTTTTGTTATTTTTGTCTTGAAAATATTTATGACATCATGAAATATTTTTAGTCTTATTTATATCAAAAATAATATATTTTAATAGGTGTAAAAGAAAAATAAATATTGACCTAGTTTTAATTAAATTTACAAGGTGATTTGTAAAACAAATAAATAAAGTATAGTTAATAAAAATATTTTTTGTGAGAAAAAATAAACTATACTAAATTAAAATAAAGATCTACATTTTTTATATTTTTTATGATTTTAAATATTAGTGAAAAATAATTAAGAAAAAAACAAATAAAATAAAAATAAGAAAATAAAATAAATTGGACCAGGGGTGCATAAGCAGGCAGGGAGGTCAGCTTGCAAAAAAAAACAATACCAGGCCCAAAGGGTCCAGCGCTTGCAAAAACATGTTAGAAAGTAAAAAATATGAAAAATGGGCAAAAGGGTACCACTGGGGCTCAAACCCAGGTCCCATAGGTTAATAGGCGCACGCTTTACCACTGAGGTGGCTATACATCTGTTTATATAAATAAAACAATAAATATGTAAGGCAAATCAAGTCCTGATGACTTCATCTTCAACCTCCAGCCGGTGTACCTGTAACTTCTTCATTTCTCAACAAAAATGAAAGATGACAAAATGAAAGTTGTTGCATTCTTCCTCACGAATCTAACCACGTAAATAACTAAAGATAAAAGTCAAAGATAAATGAGAATTTCTCTGGCCCTAATTTGAACCCTAAAAATTTTAGAAACTTCAACTCTAAAATTCTCTAAGCTCAGGCCATGTAAATGAAAACTATGGATATGTACAGCTTTGTGGCAATGAGGTCTACATTTTATCTTCACAGATGCAATCCTAACAAGGCCTAAGTAATGAGATATAAGTTCAAGAAACATACCTCAAAACTGGAAAGCGTGAAATGCAAATGAGCTTGATTCAAAGTGTTGCAAGGATCAGGTTAGCTTCCTTGAGGTCCCAGGAAGCTAATGCAATGATTAGCTTGAGCTAAAAGTGGCTGAGGAGTTCTGGAGAAGTCAAGTTGCAGACCCATGTTTTTGAAAATGGAACTTGATGATGGAGGTGTTACAGTTGAGCAAATGGACTTTGGATGGTTTGTATTTGATGTTTAGAAGCTTTTGGAAGTGAAAGGCCAAAGAACGCACGATGGGATTTGGAGTTTGGTATGTAAAGTCAGAACTTGCACAACAATGGTGTTTTGAGGCAATTTCTGGCTAGAGGGGATTTGAGTGAGTTTAAGAGTCTTCAAGCTCGTCTCCTAGCTTACAAATAGTGCTTCTATTTATAAGCAACAAGATTGGAGACTTGTTGTTGATCAGAATTTGAATTTGCATCCTTAAGTTAAACATGTGATTTTTTGACAAAACAAGTTTCAAAATCTTGTGTACTTGCTAAGATAGAGTGTTTATGCTTTAAACAAGGTTTCTTCTTACTTTGTGGATGGAGTGTGATCAGAGGGAACAAGTTAGAGGCTCAATGTGAACTTTATGCAAAAAGCTTGCTTTATAAGAATGGCAATGTTAACTTTCTTCCCAAAATGGCAATGTGAATTGGGTAAAGCTTAAATCACTTGGATTATAGCTAAAAAGTTTATGTAATCCATTAATTATGAAGTGAAAAACAAGTTTGAGGCCTGAAAAGCAAAGATTATGCAGCCTAACATTGAAATTGCATTTGTGTTCATCATGAAAATGACTTATAATTCAAGTGACAAAACACCAACTTCATCTCTTTGATTCTCCATACTCAAGAATGATCTCAGGGAGTTCTTGGACATTTTAGAAATCTTGCAATGTGCTCTAAAACTCATATTTGAATTTCTTTTGAAGAATCTCCTTGGAACTATATGAAAAATTGCCATGAAGTTATGTAAAAAATCTGCCTAACTAGGGCAAAATTTCACTAAGTCTTTTTTAGTTCATGATCATGTATTCATAAAATTATAACTTGAGATCCAAGCACTTTTAGGAGAAGTTGTGTGAAGAAAAGTTGTATATTTCATGGAGATCTACAACTTTCATGTTGGAAGTTTCCTTTGAATCATCTTGCATCATAATGAAAAAAATGTCTCAAAGTTATGAAAAAATAAGAAATTTTTTACACTTCGAAAAATTTCTAAGTTTAGAAATTTTGACTTTTTCAAATGAAATCTTGATTTCTTGATGAATAAGTTTCCTATTTTGACATGTTTTGATGAATTGTGATCTTTGGCACTTGAGTTTGACCAAAAAGTCAAAGTTTGACTTTTTAGTATACAGTTGACTTTTGATCAGTTGACTACAAAAGTCATATGTCAATCCAATGGACTTGCAATGTTTCGAACCATATAATTAGGTTAAAATGATGAAATTGGACTATTGAGATCATGCCTTAAACCAATTGACCATTTTCTAGGTCAAAAATCAGAAATTGCCCTTTCCTAGTCAAAACCCTAATTTTGATCATTTTGCCCTTTTGGAGATTTGATCAAATTTCTTGAGGAATTGTGGTCCAAACTTGATCAAATGACACATATAGGTTTAAAATGTTGATGTGGATAAAAAATTATGAAGTTTGACTGTAAATTGTCCATAGTTGACTTTTTCCCTAATACAATTGATTTTTAGGTCAACTGTTCAATTGACTAATCAAAAGTGTGATCCAAGGCTTGAAACTTGACATGAGCAATATTGAGGGTCCAAAATGATCAATGAAAGTCATATGAAGCATTGAAAGTTCAAAAAATCCTTGTGCAATCTCAAACCCTAGTTTTCAGTCATCAGTGCTTGAGGAGGTGTCTTGAGTTGATCAACCCTAATGCAGTCTTGATCTAAAGGAGATCTTGTGAGAAAATTCTTGATAAGTGAGAGGGAAAATTTTGGGGTGCAACAGCTTCCCCTTTTCAATCTTCTTAAGCCTGAAAAGTTAGATTGGCATATTTTTCCAATCGTGACTCGAAGGTGGAAGATGATTGGACACTAGAGTGCCCAGAAATTTGCACTCGCCAATGTGATGGTTGAGGGAATGGGCTTAAGGATGCCATTTGGAGAGGTGATAGAAAATTATAGGATATGGTCTTAAAGATTCCATCCAAAAGTGATTGTTTGTATTGTAATTTGTAAGCTGAAAGAATGAGTATCAGAATGGCATTTGTGTTTGGAGCGTATCTGAACTGTATCTGGGAGATGATTTTGAATGATTATCAGAATGGCATCCGTGTCTGGAGCGTATCTGAACAGTATCTGAGAGTTTCACTTGAATGAGTATCAGAATGGCACCCGTGTCTGGAGCGTATCTGAACTGTATCTAAGAGTTGAATCTGAATGAGTATTAGAATGGCATCTGCGTTTGGAGTGTATTTGTACTGTATCTGAGAGTTGAATTTGAATGAGTATCAGAATGGAATCTGTGTATGGAGCGTATCTGAGCTGTATCTGAGAAGTTGAATCTGAATAGATATCAGAATGGCATCCGTGTCTGGAGCGTATCTGTACCATATCTGAGAGTTGAATCTGAATGAGTATCAAAATGTCTTATGTGTCTAGAGTGTATCTGAACTGTATCTGAAAGAGGCTCTGAATGAGTATCAGAATGGCTTCCGTGTCTAGAGCATATCTGAACTGTATCTGGAAGAGGCTCTGTATGAGTATTAGAATGGCTTCCATGTCTGGAGTGTATATGTATTGTATCTGAAAACTTTTGAACATTATTAATGATAGCTGTTAATCTTATCCTGAAAAGGGTAAAATGTTAGCTAAAATGCAAAATCATGTTGTATGAAATGTATGATATAATGCATTTATTTTATCAATATTTATGATATGTGAATGCAATGTATGCGTATGTGAGCTAGTTTGCTGCACTGCTGTTGGATTGGAGAAAATAAATCCGTGACTGCTGCTGAGGATATGGAGTATAAGTCTTCATGTTGTGAAGTCTAAGTGTTGATGAATTTCTTCTTAGAGAAATAAACTCTGTTGTAAAGGAAATGCCATGTACTGCTTGTAAAATCCTATTGGGGAATCCTGAGAACTTTGACGACTTCTACTCAGGATTGATAAATGGAAGCTTGTTCCGCTGGGAATTAAACTGCAAATTATGGGGAATTTATGGAAATAGCTTAGAGAGATTTCCCTATCACTTAAAGCCATTAGTTTTTGTCTTTTATTTTATTTATTTGTAAATAGTAATTATGTTCAAATGTATATGTTCAACAATGACTCATTGGACGTTTTTGTAAACAAAACACAAGCGTAAAAAACGGATAATTTTTGCACTTTCAAAGGGATATCTTTGTATTGACTTTGAGTAGGTATTTTTTTACAGTGGGACAAACATTCTAGTAGAAGAACGCCGTCGTAAGAAAAATGAAAGTTTTAATACAAAGAAAAGATAGCTATGTGTACTTATCCCATGGGGTTCCCATTCTTCTATAGCCTTTATATCTCTAAGCATCTTGTCTATTTGTTTCCTTGTTCGAAGTTGATTGAATTAGTCGGAACCTCTGAGTTTGCAGGTTGTCTGTAAGGTGATCCAATGGGACATAGTCATACGCTTTAATTCCCTAATTTTTTCCTGGACTTCCCTTTCGGGTTTTCAGTCCACCGGGATACCCTTTTTTGCCCAAGTCGCCCTTTCGAGTTTTCAACTTGCCAGGTGTACATATTTTTTTTGTTTTATCCCTAATTTTTGCTCAAACTTTTTTGGTTCGCCGGGATGCCCTTGTTTTTCCTAGGTGTGTTAACCTAGTGGGTCTCTTATGCGTAGTATCTTTTGACTATATCCGCATTTTGCAGGATGCGGTAGGTCATCGCCATCCATGGTGGTCAAGATCATTTCCCCACCAGAGAAAATGTTTTTGATTAAAAATGGTCCTTGATAGGTAGGAGTCCATTTGCCCCTCGGATCACCTTGTGGCAGTATGATGCGTTTGATTACTAGATCCCCAACTTGATACACTTGGCGTCTGACCTTCTTGTTGAAAGCCTTGATCATCTGTTTTTGATACATTTGACCATGGCAAACAACAATAAGTCTCTTCTTATCAATCAAGTTCAGTTGATCAAGTCAAGTCTGGATCCAATCGTCTTTGTTCAGCCCTGCATCCTTCATAATCCTCAGAGAGGGGATCTGGACCTCGATAGGCAAGACAACCTCCATGTCGTAAACCAGAGAATAGGGTGTTTCCCGGGTTGATGTGCGAGCTGTAGTACGATACCCGTGGAGAGATAATGGTAGAATCTCATGCCAGTCTTTGTATGTGAATGTCATTTTCTGTATGATCTTTTTAATGTTCTTATTTTCAGCTTCGACAACACCATTCATCTTCGGCCGGTAAGGAGAAGAATTATGATGTTGAATCTTGAATTGCTCGCACAAGGCGGTGATCATAGTGTTGTTGAGATTTGTACAATTTTCAGTGATGATCCTCTCTGGGATACCGTACCAAAAAATGATATTTTGCTTGATGAAACGGGCAACAACATTCTTGGTAACGGAAGCGAAGGAAGCTGCCTCCACCCACTTTGTAAAATAATCAATGGCCACTAAAATGAAATGGTGTCCATTAGAGGTTGTCGTCTTGATTTCCCCAATCATATCTATTCCCCATATAACAAAGGGCCAAGGAGCTGTCAAGACATTCAGAGGAACCAGAGGTACGTACACCTTGTCAGCATAAATCTAACACTTATGGCAAGTTCGAGAGTGTTGATAGAAATCGGCTTCCATGGTAGACCAGTAATAGCCTTCCCGTAGGATTTACTTTGCCATCGTATGCCCACTGGAATGGGTGCCAAAAGTGCCTTCATGCAATTCAGCCATGATCCTTTCGGCTTCAACCTTATCTATGCACCGAAGTAACACAAAGTCATGATTGTGTTTGTACATAATGCCATTACTAAGGAAGAATTTAGCAGAGAATCTCCTTAGGAACTTCTTATCACTGATTGAAGCTCCTTCTGGATACTCTTGAACCTCGAGATACTTCTTGACTTCGTGAAACCAAGGTTGGTCCACTACTTCTTCAATATTAATCTCGTGACAGTGCGCTAGTTCCTCCATTTATTCGATGGTGATCTGGGGAGCCTCGTTATCCCAATTAAGTTTAAACATAAATGACATTGTGGCTAAAGCGTCTGCTAGCTAATTTTCTTCTCGCGGGAAATGCTCGAAGGTAATCTTCTCAAAATGTGGTAGCAACGTCAAAACATGTTCTTTGTAAGGGATAAGGTTTGTGTGTTTGGTGTCCCATTCCCCTTTGATCTGGACGATAACAAAAGTTGAGTCTCTGAATACATTCAAAGATTTGATCTCCAAGTCTATGGCAGCTCTGAGACCAAAGATGCATGCTTCGTATTCTACCATGTTGTTTGTACAATTGAAGTAGAGTCTTACGGTAAAGGGAGTATGACACCCTTATGGAGATATGAGTACAACACTGATACCATTTCCAAGTGCGTTAGATGCCCCATCAAAGAACAGGGTCCATCGGGATCCTTGTTCAGGTCCGTCATATGGCCTGAATTCTTCACAGTTATTTACCGTCATGATGTCTTTATCTGGGAATTCAAACTTCATGGACTGGTAGTCTTCTACAGCTTGGTGAGAAAGGTGATCAGCTAGTACACTTCCCTTTATATCTTTCTGGGTAGTATATTGTATGTCATATTCCGTCAGGATCATCTGCCATCTCGCTATTCTCCCAAAAAGAGCTGGCTTCTCGAAGATGTATTTATTGAATCCATTTTAGATATCAATAAAGTAGTATGAGTCAGCATATACTATTTTAGCCGGCGAGCAGCCCATGCCAGAGCGTAGCAAGTTTTCTCGAGCAATGAATATCTGGTTTCATAGTCGGTAAACTTTTTTCTCAGGTAGTAAATAGCGTGCTCTTTTCGGCCAGACTCATGATGCTTCCCCAATACACACCCCATTGTGTTTTCTAAAATAGTCAGATACATGATCAATGGTCTTCCCTCGACTGGTGGCATCAACACAGGAGGCTCTTGTAAGTATTCTTTGATTTTTTCAAAAGCAACTTGGCACTTGTCATTCCATTTGACTACTTGATCTTTCTTCAACAATTTGAAGATTGGTTCACAAGTAGCTGTCGGGTGAGAGATGAATCTGGCAATGTAGTTCAAACGCCCCAAGAATCCTCTGACTTCCTTCTCAGTACGAGGAGCATGCATCTCTTGTATCACTTTAACTTTGGCAGGATCGACCTCGATACCTTTGTTGCTGACAATAAAGCCTAGGAGTTTATCAGACCGTACCCCAAATGTGCATTTGTTTAGATTCAACCTCAGCTTGTACTTCTTCAGTCTCTCAAACAATTTTTGTAAGTGATCAAGATGCTCTTCTTCTGTTTGATATCTGGCTATCATGTCGTCCATATAGACCTCTATTTCGTGATGTATCAGGTCATGAAATAGAGCTGCCATGGCATGCTGATAGGTTGCCCCAGCATTCTTCAGTCTGAATGGCATCACCTTGTAGCATAATGTGCCCTACTGCGTGACAAACTTTGTTATCTCCATGTCCTCACGCGCCATTTTGATTTGGTTGTAGCCTGAAAAACCGTCCATGAAAGAAAACACTTTGTGTTGTTCCATATTGTTAACTAGAATATCAATGTGGGGGAGTGGAAAATCATACTTAGGGCTTGCCCTATTCAAATCTTTGTAGTCCACACACATTCGTACTTTGCCGTATTTCTTGGGCACGGGAATAACATTGGAAACCCATTGGGGATAAGAGGTGACAGCCAAGAATCCAGCGTTGAATTGCTTCATGACTTTTGCTTTAATCTTTTTTGACATATCAAGCCTTATGCGGTAAACCTTTTGCTTTACTGGCGGATAATCCTTTCTTGTAGGAAGACGATGTACCACAATGTCTGCATCAAGTCCCGACATGTCTTCATACGACCAGGCAAAGACTTCGACATAATCGTGTAACAACTGAATCAGACGCTCCTTGACACCGGGTTCCAGATTGGCACCCACCTTGACCTCTTTTTTGTCTTCTTCGGTACCTAGGTTGATTGTATCCACAGGTTATTCGTGAGGCTGAATGGTTCTCTCTTCTTATTGTAGTAGTCTGGAAAGTTCCTCTGGTACTTCACAATCTTCCTCACCTTCGTCTTCGATTTGGTAGATTAGATTCTCAGAGTCGCAAAGGCCATAGCACTATCGTTGCCCATGGCATCCCGAATGGATGTATACCTGCATTGTGAGTGTGAGTGTGTGTAAGGGTATAACTATCCTTGAAAGAAATAAAAATGAAAAAAAGAAAAACAATGAGCATAAAAGTTTGTATGCGAAAACGTCCATGATTCATTGATGTCGTATGAAAATGAGATAATAACCCTTAAAAATGGACCATTGTGCCTCGGGTAAGTCACAAGGTTTTAAGAGTGCGAATTGTTTTAATATTATAGATCCAAAAAAAGGTAAAGACAGATTATGTGAGATAAAAGTGATCGGGAAAAATTCTCTAGCCTCCCAGTTGCTGAGCCCTCCACTGACTGTCGGGAATATCCAATCCTCTAAGTCACAGCTATCTTCATCATCTTCTATGGTATTGACCTCGTGGTTGCTGATCTTCAGGGGTGTTCCTCCGGCACAAGTGCGGCATACAACCTTCTGAGCACTTGAAGTGAAACCTAGGACAAACTAGTCAGACTTATATGGGATATCTGGGAGTTGTCCCCAGATAGTGCACCCACCTTCTTCTACCACTGCTTTGGCATCCTTCAGAGATGACATCCGGAGTGGAGGCCTTGTAATCTTGGGAACAACCTTGGTTACTACCACATCTTGCGGGACCTCTTTAAAGTGTTGGAATGTAGTTTCAATAAATTCACCATCTAATTCCACATATCTGAAGGAATTGAGATGGTTGATCATATACTATTCTTCTCCATGAACAGTGATAATCTTCCCTTGTGTCTGATATTTTAGCATTTGGTGCAACGTAGAAGTGACAACGCTAGCATTGTGAATCCATGGTCGGCCTAGCAAGCAGGAATATGAGGGACGGATATCCATTACATAAAAATTTGAATCAAATGTTTGTGTTCCAACTTTTATGGGAATGTTTACCTCCCCATGTACCATCCTTTTCGAGCCTTCAAAAGCCCTTACTACTATGTTACTAGGCTTCAATGTCAATCCCTCAGAGTCAAGCCTATCAAGAGCTTTTTTAGGTAATACATTCAGAGATGAGCCAGTGTCCACCAAAACATGAACCAAGGTTGTGCCCCTACATTCAACTGAGACATGCAATGCCTCAGTATGCTTCCTTCCTCTTGGCGTTAAATTAGCATCCGCAAAAACCTAGACCATTATCTACAGTCAAGCTGGCTACACAGTCTTGGAATTGATCGGAAGATGTCTCTTAGGGTACGTGGGCAGTTTTCAGGAATTTTACCAAGGCTTTTGCATGCGCCTTAGAACATAGTAGTAATGGCAGCATGGAAATTTTAGAGGGAGTTTGCCCCAGTTTTTCAACTACATCGCAGTCGCTTCTTTTTATGATCTTCAGAATCTCCTCCATCTCTTTCCGGGAGGTCTCAGGGATACCTAATGATTGAGCCTTTGTCCGGACAGGCTCAATCAGAATACTTTTACGTCGAGTCTCGGTTAACTCGGCAGCAGAAGTGTCACTAGGAATGATAAAAGGGGTTGTAACAGCTTTGTCAGTTGGAGTATTAGTGGGGATGATTGTAGGACTGGGAACAACTTTTGGAGGAGTAACAACAGGAATGATTACGGGTCCAGAAACTTCTTTTGGGGGAGCAATTTCTAGAGAGAATATCCTTCCGCTTTGGATAATATTGCTAGTTCCTGCAATATTACTGATGTCGGAGTTGTCTTTCTCAGAACTCGAATCTTCGGTGGCTTGGCCAATCCTGCTTGATACCGTGGTAGTAGACTTCCCCTCCATAATTCCATGGTATGGTTTTGTCTGACGAATATGGGATTGGTCCAGGCATTGTGATTATTAAAGGAGTTGCTTTCGGAACTGTTGTAATTCTAATGGGTCTTTTGGTGGAGACCCTGGAAGAATTGGCGGAAATGGTAATGATAGAAACATATTCAAAAGGAATAGGTGGAACAGAAGTCTTTTCAAACAAAATTTCTTTATTATCTATTAGGCACTGAACGCTTGCTTTCAACAAAGGACAACTGGTTGGTGAGGACAAACAGAAATGACAAACTTCATTGCAACCCTGGAACACACCGGCATTCAACAAGTTCACTTTAATAGTCAGCAGTGGGGTCATAAGTTCATCAACTGAAGTAACAAACATTTCTTCTTCAATGGTATTAGTATTATGGCAATGTCTGGGCATAAGGGCAGAAATGACATTTGGCTTTTCGGGCGCATCAAATTCAATCTCTTTTGCTTCAATGAGGTCTTGTATTTTTTTAGAGCCCAACAGTTATTAGTGTCATGGACAAGACTTTCAGAGTGATATGCGCAACAGGCATTGGGATGATAGTGAGGAGATGTTGTGTTGGGGTTTTTCGAAGCTTCTTTCAAAGTTTCCATCCTTGGTTGGTTATTTCTTTGCTGATCAGGCGCCAGTTTAGGAATCATAAAAACCCCCACCATTGGTCGGCGTTCGGCCCGATCTTGATTTCTCTGAGGATAAATAGCAACCACTTCTTTCTTTGCTATAAATGGCTTCCTTATGGCAGAAGAGGAGAATGTATCTTTTTGGATCTTTCCATTCTTTATACTGGCTTCTACCCTTTCTCCAGTTAATATTAGTTCAGTAAAACCTACAGTTGAGCTTCCAATTAAATGATTGAAGAAGGGACCAGACAAGGTGCCCAAGAACATGCCTACCAACTCTCTCTCAGATAGAAGGGGTTGAACTCTTTCGGCTAAATCTCTCCATTTTTGCGCATAGTCCTTGAAGCCTTCATTTGAAGCCATGGCAATACTCCGGAGTTGAGTACATGTAGGCGCAAGATCATAATTGTATTGGTATTGTTTATAGAAGGCTGCAGCAAGATCTTCCCAATTGTGAACATTGGCTCTTTCTAACTGGTAAAACCAATCAAGTTGAGTTTCGGACAGGCTGTTTTGGAAGAAGTGTACCCATAAGTCTTTGTCAGCGGTATGGGGCTGGATTTTCCTCATATAGGACCAGAGATGCATTTTAGGGCATGAGACTCCGTCATACTTGGCGAACACTTGTTCTTTGAATTTCGGAGGAATGACAATCCCCGATACTAACCCCAATTCCTCAAAGTCCAAGCCATGAACTTTTTGGATTTCCATCGCGCTCAACCGCTCTTCGAGATGTTTATACTTGTCATCAGCTGAAGGGTATTGTTCTTCAGAATAGTCTTCTTTTTCCTCTTCCTCTTCTGATTCTAACAGGACAACTGTTTCCTTGCCTTTCCCATATTGATTGTCTCTCTCACAGGATGTCTTGCAAAGTATAAGGTCCTTCTTGTCTGCCCATGAAATCTTCTTCCCATGTTTAGGACTCCAGTTACCTTCTTTGTCTTCTTTTTCTTCTCCTCAGCCAGAAAAGTCTTCAACTCTTCTTATCATTCGGCTAGGGTCAAGAGCAACTGTTGAAACTGCGTATTCTGAGCTTGGAGGTCCTTCACTGTTTGCTCGAGATCCATCTAACTGAAATAAACATTAGAGATATGAGGAGACTTGTTGCAAAATACCTGCTTATGTTATGATGAATGGTATATGCATATGTAATGATTTCAAGGATTTCAAAGATTTAAATTTGTTTTAGACAAAAAGGAAACACACGTTATATTAATAAGTTAAAGCTTGAGTACATCAATTCCTCTTGGGCTTATAAGGAAATACAAAATCTCTAAGATAAAAAGGTAGTGCGCATCCTCTTTGGTGCGATGTAGGCATTGAGAGTCTTCTCCTCATGAAGTAGCCTAGTGAGTTCCAAAACCTTCTTCTCACTTGCATAGAATTGGGCTTCGAAAGTATCTCGCTCCCCCTTGAGTTGTATCCAATATCTTTATAGGTCTTCAAGAGAGGTAGGCATGCCAGGATGTAGGATAGTGTATGGAACTTCTCCTTCCATGACAGGCTCAATGATTACCGGGAGAATAGAGGGGTAAGGCATCATAAGACTCTGAGCACGAGTTCATACCCATTTGAGGTAAGGCTCAATAGGGATAGAATTTTTATGCCCCAAAGTCTTTCTATCCACCTTGTTTAACATCCTCCAAGCTCGGACAAATCTTTGGCGAAGACCTTGATCATTGTTGTCCTAGTAAAATACCAAACCTTGAATCAGTATCTCGTGTGGGTCATCCTTTCTGGCGTAACCAAACTGTCTTAAGGCTAAGCATGGGTTGTAGGTGATACCTACCCTAAATCCAAGTAAAGGGACATTAGGGAATTCTCAACAACGGTCGACACTGATAACATTCTCTTTGGATCGGGAGGACCAATGAATGTCCGAATGTTTGAGCATCATCAACCTTTGTGACCACCTTGAACCTTGCTCATTTTTTTAATACAGATTGGGGAAGATGAGAAATAAACCACCTTGCCAAGAGAGGAGTGCAACACATATGAACACCTCTTTTTCTCATTGTGCGAGTGTGAAAAGAGTGTAGGATATCTCCTAGCAATGTAGGCACCGGGTTGCGGGATATAAAGATTTTGACAGTGTTGATATCTATGAGTTGGTCAGGATTTGGAAACAAAACCATCCCATAGATGAGGAGAGCCACAATTTCCTCAAAGGCTTGTAAGTCCAAGGAATTCCAACAATTTTGGGCCTTCTCAAATAGGAACTTTGCTAGGAAATCCTTGACACCACTCCTTGTTTCCCATTGCGTTGTGATATCAGATGAGTGCAAGTGTAGAGCTTGAGCAATCTCTTCTGGCTTTGGGTCTCTTTCCGTACCGTTGAAAGGTAGTTGATTGAGAATGGAAATCCTCAAGAGTTGGGAGAATTTTTCCAAAGTTGGCACAAGTTGATAATTGGGAAATGTGAAGCAATGGTGTAAAGCATCAAAGAACTGAAAGGGAACCTTCATCGTATCCTCACCTGTGTTGGAGGTGACCAAGTTGAGTAGGCGACCATGTCTCTCGGTGAATGAAGAGTTTTCAGGAATCATTGAAGCTAGCTCTTTAAGTTGTGGAGGGATCCTCACAAGATTAACTTGAATAGTTTTCCTGCGAAGTGAATCCATATCCTACAAAAAAAGAATAAAGATGAATCCAAAAATCCTTGAAATGGTTACTGAATGTATATGTTGTTCATGATGTTCATGATGTTCATGATGTTATGCATAGGTATGCATATACAAACAAAACAAACAAATCCTTAGGTTTAGGCTTGCATGGAGTTTTATAGGTAAGTACCCTCTTGAAGTTTAGTTGGCTCAAACCTGTCCTAGTAATAGTAATCGGGTTCTAAGGAGCTCCAAATCACTGGTTTGTTTCCTTGGTCATTGTTTCAGCATAAGCCTCTTTAATGGCGACCTAAATATCCCAAGAAACCAAACCTCAATGAGTGTAGTATCGAGTATCTACCAACTTCGGACTGCACCAAAGTTGGTCATCTCACTACATCCAAAAGGCCAAGTTGGTCAAGTAAAGGTTCTAAAAGTTCATTAGTGTTTCATGACATCACTCAGCGGTCCCGTATTCTCTTTTATTAACTCAAAGGCTACCGGTACCCACAAATATGTCGCACTAACATAGCTATTTATTAGACCATGTCGGTATACCCCACAAAGTTTCCACAACGTATTGCTACTTACCTATAATGTATCCCAAATTCGGGTAGAAGATTCAAACCCAAATAAAGAACCATAATGTAAAGCAAACAAGTCAAACAATGAAAGCAAGTAAATGTGATCTATCCCTAAGGTAACCCCCCTTTTAGAATTTTCCCCAGTAGAGTCGCCAGTTATATGATACGGTGGGAGAAATGACTTGGATGTTTTGCGTTTGATCGCAAATGTTACGGTTAGTAAAAGTCTCCACCGACTTTTCTTTTATCCAAAAGGAAAGGTGAAAAAGCACAGGAAAGATCTTTGAGATTGTTTCTTGAGTTCGAGGGGTAGATTATGAAAAGGGAAGGTATTAGCACCCTTTTCATCCATGGTTATGCATGGGCTCTTAGTTACTTGCTAGATCACTTACTTTTTGTTTGAAATTGTGCTTGATGTGGTTTTTGAAAGTATTTTGTAAAAGAGGCCGTTTGTTTAGGCAATCTTTGTAATGATTTTTGTTCGTAAGAATGTATACAAAGATGTTTGATATTTTGAAAATGTTTTCAATTTTGTAAGATGTTTGAAAGTGTATGTGTTTGTTTTTAAAAATAGCAAGGATGTTTGTTTTGAAATGGAGCAAGTAATTAGGAGCAATCTACCTAATCAAATGTCTTTCTTGTTCATTTTATTTTCCTTTGACATTGTTGTCTTACCATTGATTTGGTAAGCAACCCTATCTTTGGATGTAAACGGGACCGGTGTGGGTCATCGTATAGCCATGATTAGAAATGTTTCAAGGTATCTTAGCATTCTTTTTGAGGGACTAAGATCATTTGTAAGGCAACTTAGAGAGCATCATCGAGGGACTATGATCTTGTATTTGCTTGTTTTTGCTTAGATACCTTACGTGCGTAATATGGCCATTTTGTATAAGGTAACCAAGTGGGATAACCCTAGGGGTGCTTGGTGCAAGTGTATTGTTTTCATGCTTGATTTTGTATTGAATTGGGGTTTTCTATTTGATTGATTTTGTTCTTTCCATACAAACCCTAATTACTAGCATGTGAATATAAAGCATTTAACTTGCGGAAAATAAAAATACTAAGCTATTACATGATTTGTGGGAAGGGGGTGTAAAATTTTAATGGGGATTGCAAGAATTTAAAGCCTAATTAGTCTATTACAACCATATTGAATTTATACAATTATTGAAATAAATAATTGTACAAAAATAAATATGCAAGAATGTAAATGCAAAGATAATGGATCTTCTTTTTTGGATTTTTATGAGAAAAAGGAATTTGTTTTAACCTAATTAATTAAAAGAAAATAATTAATTAAGTTTAAATTTATTAAGAAAAGATTTTGAATAAAACCCTAATATTATTTAGTTGATTGAAAGAAATTAAGTTTATAAGAAAAGCTTTTTTTTTGTTATTTTTGTCTTGAAAATATTTATGACATCATGAAATATTTAGTCTTTTTTATATCAAAAATAATATATTTTAATAGGTGTAAAAGAAAAATAAATATTGACCTAGTTTTAATTAAATTTACAAGGTGATTTGTAAAAAAAATAAATAAAGTATAGTTAATAAAAATATTTTTTGTGAGAAAAAATAAAATAAACTAAATTAAAATAAAGATCTAAATTTTTTATATTTTTTATGATTTTAAATATTACTGAAAAATAATTAAGAAAAAAACAAATAAAATAAAAATAAGAAAATAAATTAAATTGGACTAGGGGTGCATAAGCAAGCAGGGAGGTCAGCTTGCAAAAATAAAAAATAAAAAACAATACCAGGCCCAAAGGGCCCAGCGCTTGCAAAAACATGTTAGAAAGTCAAAAATATGAAAAATGGGCAAAAGGGTACCACTAGGGCTCAAACCCAGGTCCCATAGGTTAACAGGCGCGCGCTTTACCACTGGGGTGTCTATACATCCGTTTATATAAATAAAACAATAAATATGTAAGGCAAATCAAGTCCTGATGACTTCATCTTCAACCTCCAGTCGGTGTACGTGTAACTTCTTCATTTCTCATCAAAAATGAAAGATGACAAAATGAAAGTTGTTGCATTCTTCCTCACGAATCTAACCATGTAAATAACTAAAGCTAAAAGTCAAAGATAAATGAGAAAGTCTCTGGCCCTAATTTGAACCCTAAATATTTCAGAAACTTCAACTCTAAAATTCTCTAAGCTCAGGCCACGTAAATGCAAACTATGGATATGTACAGCTTCGTGGCAATGAGGTCTATATTTTATCTTCACAAATGCAATCCTAACAAGGCCTAAGTAATGAGATAGAAGTTCAAGAAAAATACCTCAAAACTGGAAAGCGTGAAATGCAAATGAGCTTGATTCAAAGTGCTGCAAGGATCAGGTTAGCTTCCTTGAGGTCCCAGGAAGCTTATGCAATGATTAGCTTGAGCTAAAAGTGGCTGAGGAGTTCTGGAGAAGTCAAGTTGCAGACCCATGTTTTTGAAAATGGAACTTGATGATGGAGATGTTACAGTTGAGCAAATGGACTTTGGATGGTTTGTATTTTATGTTTAGAAGCTTTTGGAAGTGAAAGGCCAAAGAACGCACGAGGGGATTTGGAGTTTGGTATGTAAAGTCAAAACTTGCACAACAATGGTGTTTTTAGACAATTTATGACTAGAGGGAATTTCAGTGAGTTTAAGGGTCTTCAAGCTCCTCTCCTAGCTCATAAATAGTTCTTCTGTTTATAAGCAACAAGTTTGGAGACTTGTTGTTGGTCAGAATTTGAATTTGCATCCTTAAGCTAAACATGTGATTTTTTGACAAAACAAGTTTCAAAGTCTTGATTACTTGCTAAGATAGAGTGGTTATGCTTTAAACAATATTGCTTCTAACTTTGTGGATGGAGTGTGATCAGAGGGAACAAGTTAGAGGCTCAATGTTAACTTTATGCAAAAAGCTTGCTTTACAAGAATGGCATTGTTAACTTTCTTCCCAAAATGGAAATGTGAATTGGTTAAAGCTTAAATCACTTGGATTATAGCTCAAAAGTTTGTGTAAACCATTAATTATGGAGTGAAAAACAAGTTTGAGGCCTGAAAAGCAAAGATTATGCAGCCTAACATTGAAATTGAATTTGTGTTCATCATGAAAATGACCTATAATTCAAGTGACAAAACACCAACATCATCTCTTCGATTCTCCCTACTCATGAATGATCTCAAGGAGTTCTTGGACATTTTGGAAAGTTTGAAATGTTCTCTACAACTCATCTTTGAATTTATTTTGAATGTTATCCTTGGAACTATGTGAAAAATTGCCATGAAGTTATGTCAAAAATCTGCCTAACTAGGGAAAAATTTCACTAAGTCTTTTTAAGTTCATGAGCATGTATTCATAAAATTATAACTTGAGATCCAAGCACTTTTAGGAGAAGTTGTGTGAAGAAAAGTTTTAGATTTCATGGAGATCTACAACTTTCATGTTAGAAGTTTCCTTTGAATCATCTTGCATCATAATGAAAAAAAATTTTAAAAAGTTATGAAAAAATTAGAAATGTTTTACACTTAGAAAAATTTCTAAGTTTAGAAATTTTGACTTTTCAAAATGAAATCTTGATTTCTTGATGAATAAGTTTCCTATTTTGACATGTTTTGATGAATTTTGATCTTTGGCACTTGAATTTGACCAAAAAGTCAAAGTTTGACTTTTCAGTATACAGTTGACTTTTGATCAGTTGACTGCAAAATTCATCTGTCAATCCAATAGACTTGAAATGTTTTGAACCATATCATTAGGTTAAAATGATGAAATTGGACTTTTGAGATCATTCCTTAAACCAATTGACCATTTTCTAGGTCAAAAATCAGAAATTTTCCTTTCCTAGTCAAAACTCTAATTTTGACCATTTTGCCCTTTTGGAGATTTGATCAAATTTCTTAAGGAATTATGGTCCAAACTTAATCAAATGACACATATGGGTTTAAAATGTTGATGTGGATAAAAAATTATGAAGTTTGACTGTAAATTGGCCATAGTTGACTTTTTCCCCAATACAATTGATTTTTAGGTCAACTGTTCAATTGACTGATCAAAAGTGTGATCCAAGGCTTGAAACTTGACATGAGCAATCTTGAGGGTCCAAAATGATCCATGAAAGTCATATGAAGCATTGAAAGTTCAAAAAAACCTTGTGCAATCACAAACCCTAATTTTCAGTCATTAGTGCTTGAGGAGGTGTCTTGAGCTGATCAACCCTAATGCAGTCTTAATCCAAAGGAGATCTTGTGAGAAAATTATTGATAAGTAAGAGGGAAAATTTTGGGGTACAACACTAATAGTGCTAGAGAATTCAATGGGGGTGTGTACTGGGGCAACATGACGAGTCTGGTCGAAAAGATCATGCAATATACTACCTTAGCAAAAAGTTTACCAACTGTGAAACAAAATATTCACTGCTCGAGAAAACTTGTTGCGCTTTGGCATGGAATGCTCGCCGAATAAGACAATATATGTTGACCAGTAATACTTTGTTGATCTCTAAAATGGATCCCATCAAATACATATTGGAGAAGACAGCTCTCTCTGGAAGAATAGCCTGATGGAAAATGGTCTTAACAGAATACGACATTCAGTACACCACTCTAAAAGAAATCAAAGAAAGTGTAATGGCAGATCATTTGACACATCAAGCTGTAGAACACTATCAGTCTATGAATTTAGAATTCTTTGACGAGAATATTATGCTTATAATAGATTGTAAAGAACCTGGACCGTATGAAGGACCTGAGCCGGGATCTCATGGACTATGGTTTTTGACAGAGCTTCTAACGCACTTGGAAACGAGATCAATGTTGTAATTATCTCTCCTCAGGGTTGTCATACGCCCTTCATTGCCAGACTTTGTTTTGACTGCACCAATAATATGCCTGAATATGAAGCATGCATCATGGGTATTAAACTCGTTATTGACCTAAGAATCAAGTTCTTAAGCGTATATGGGGACTCAGCCTTGGTAATCAGTCTGGTTAAGGGAGAATGGCATATAAAACATCTGAATCTTATCCCTTATCGAGAACATGTGCTAACCTTGATTCTGTATTTCGAAGAGATTACTTTTGAGCACATACCAAGATAAGAGAATCACTTGGAGGACGCATTAGCTAACATTTCATCCATGTTCAAGGTCAGATGGGAAAATGAGGATCCCAGAATTACCATTGAAATATTAGACGAACCAACACACTGCTATGAAATAGACGCTAGCAGAGTAGAAATAAAGCCTTGGTTTCATGAAGTGAAAAGATATCTTGACGCTCAAGAGTATCCTGAAGGGGAATCTATCAATGACAAGAAATTCCTATAGAGGTTCCCATCTAAGTTCTTCCTGAGCAGTGGAGTTTTATACAAACGCAATCATGATTCGACTACTTCGTTGTGTGGACAAGAAAGAAGCAGCAAATATTATGGAAGATATGCACAAAGGTATCTTTGGTACTCATTCTAATGGACATACTATAGCTAAGAAAATCTTGAGAGCAGTTTACTATTAGTCGACCATGGAAACTGATTTCCATCACCACTCCAGAATGTATCACAAATGCCAAATCTATGCTGATAAAGTACATGTGCCTCCAGTACCTCTGAACGTCTAAACTGGTCCTTGGTCGTTCATAATATGGGGCATTGACATGATTGGAGAGATCAAACCAACTGCATCTAACAGACATCACTTTATCCTCTTCGCCATTGATTACTTTACAAAGTAGGTTGAAGCAGCCTCGTTCGCCTCTGTTACCAAGAATTTTGTGGCCCAGTTCATCAAGCATAACCTTATCTGGTTGTACGGCATCCCTGAGAGAATCATTACAGACAATGGTACTAATCTCAATAACACTATGATCACTAAACTCTGCACACTGTTCAAGATCAAATATGAATGACACAGTGGAAGCCGCCAATAAGAATATTACACTTCAGCATGAACTTCAACTGGGGAAACCCCGTTCTTTCTGGTCTAAGCTATGGAAGTTGTTCTACTTGTCGAAGTTCAGATTCCTTCTCTGAGAATCATGAAGGATGCAGATTTGGACGAAGATGAGTGGATTCAAACTAGGATGGATCAGTTGAATTTGATTGACGAGAAAAGGCTTGCAGCTGTTTGTCACAATCATATGTATAAGAGGCATATGATCAAACCTTCAATAAGAAGATCAAATATCGAGTATATCAGGCTAGTGGCTTGGTAATAAACCGCATCATTCTACCACAAGGTGATCCCATGGAAAAATGGACTCTCACCTACGAAGGGCCATTTGTAATTAAGAAGATTTTTCGGGCGGCGCTATGATACTTACCACCATGGATCGTGAAGATTTTCTCCACCCTGTAAACGCAGACATAGTCTAAAGATACTACGCATGAAAACGGTCCGCTAGGTAGACTTGCCTAGGAAACAATAAGGGCATCCTGGCGAACCAAAAGGGTTCGAGCAAAAATTAGGGATATATATATATATATATATATATATATATATAATTGTACACCCGGCAAGTCGAAAACCTGAAAAGGCGACTTGGACAAAAAAGGGTATCCTGGTGGACTGAAAACCCGAAAGGGTATTCCTGGAAAAAATTAGGGATTAAAGCGTGCAATTATGTCCTGTGCGATCACTCACAATCAGCTTTATTATCAACATCAAGTTCGAATGGTGTAGATCAATTCAGTTAACCTCTTCCGACAGCAAGGGATGAGATGCTTGAAGACATAGGGGCAATAGCATAGTTGGAACCCGATGATATTATTTCCACATAACTATTATTTTGTTTTCACTTTGTACTTTCTTTATTTCACGACGATTTCCTCTTACTAGGATTTATGTCTCCTTGTACAAAACCGCCTGCTTATGGGCAAACTATCAATAGAAATGCAAATTTCAAAATTCAAACATTTTGTTTTAACTTTTCTATTTTGTTTGCAAAAAATGTCCAATGACTAAAATTGAATGAACATATGCATATGAATATGATTAATTGTTAAACAAATATGTGCGTAAAAACATGAATAAGCATTTGATCAAGACTTGAAGAGTCGGGATAATGTTCAAATCATCCACGTGTCCCCACAGAAAGATCCTCACAGGATTATACCCACAGAGTCATCTTCACAAACTCATTTTCAACAAAGATACATTCCTGGAAAGGCTGAATTAACCTAATCATACTCACCAGCAAATCACCCTAACAGGTAAAGAAATATGATCTTTTTCCCGGTAATATCGCCAACCTAACGGAATTCCAGTCTCCATTGGAGATTATGGAGTTAGTACAATTTATGGAAACTCTCTTCCCCAGCTGACTTTATTCCTCCAAAACTGTAAAAACCCCTGCAGATTTCTTTTCTCCAGCAGAGCTCATTTCCTCAGTAAGAATATTTTCACAGCAAAATATTTCTTCGTCCAGTTTACAGTTTATTTCCCCAACATGGTTCATTTCCCCAACAAGGTTTATTTCCCTAGCAAAGTTCAGTCTCCCCAGTCTAAGTCAAATTCTCTAAATACCTGCAAAATTCCCATCTCTAGGAAAGAGCAGTCTGAACCAGTATCCCTAAAGAGTTTCTACTGAATCTGGAACCAGACCAAATATTGCTTAACCTTATCCTCCCTAGAAGAGTTGGCATCCATATCAGAAACTCGATCAAAGCAGCACCTCGAAAAGTTATCCATCTCTTTTATCCCCAGTCAGGGTATATAAGAATTAAATTCCCTAGTAGAGTGATGAACGACCAATGTTCCTGAACTCTTCTCCCCAAACAAAAATCAACATTCTCCAGCGGAGTTTCCACAAAAAGAAAGCAGGAATCCCCAGTGAAGACATTCTAAAAAGGTTGATGATTACACATATTCTTCATCCCCAGTAAAAGTCAGGGGTTTATTTTCCCTAGTCAGAAACGTTATACAGAGTTACCAATACGCTTCAACAACACTTCACATTCGTACATCATTTACAAATATCATAACATATGCATACGAAACGCATATAAGACACTCTCATTTACTTTGAGAACATCATTAAGCAATTCATTTCATACATTATGACATTGCATACAACTAACTCTTTATCTTTTCAGGTAAAATCTACGAACAGACAAATATAATCAACAATTTTCAAACAAGTCGCATATTAATTCCTAAAACAAGACAGGGCAACTACCTGTATGACCAGACACAGATTAATTCCTGAAACAAGACAGGGCAAATATATGTGCGAGCAAATTGTAGATCAATTCCTGAAACAAGACGGGACGACTATCTACATAAACCAAGTGAAGATTAACTCCCGAAACAGGACGGGGAAATTATCTTCCTTTTTATGGTCGGATAAAGATCAATTCCCGGAACAGGATCGGGCGACTATCTTTATCACCAAATGGTATGAACTCCCGAAACAGGACCGATTTACCAACAAAAAGCAAAGCAAATATTAACTCCCGAAACAGGACGGGGAAACTATTTTCTTTCTTTACAACCGAGCAAAGATTAACTCCTGAAATAGGACGGGGAAACTATATTTCTCTCTTTATGGTCATATAAAGATCAATTCTTGAAACAGGACGGAGAAACTATCTTTATCACCAAATTGTATGAACTCCCGAAACAGGACGAGTTTACCAATAAAAAGAAAAACAAAACAAATATTAACTCCCGACACAGGACATGGAAATTATATTTCTTTCTTTACAACCGAGAAAAGATTAACTCCTAAAACAGGACGAGGAAACTATCTTTCTCTCTTTATGGTAAGATAAAGATCAATTCCTGAAACAGGCAGGGCGAATATCTTTATCACCAATGGTATGAATTTCTGAAATAGGACGAGTTTACCAACAAAGTAGATTGTAGATCAATTCCTGAAACAGGACGGGGCAACTATCTACATGACAAGAAGCTACTCAAACACCTTTCCCAAAGGTTCATTCTGAAAAACATTCTTCAGATACAGTCGAGCATAGACTCATTCTGATACTTCTATCAACGGTTAACTTTGGACGGCATCTATAATCCATCTCCGACGGCTCTCCGTCACCTTTCCGAATGGCACCTTTAAGCCCATTCAAGAAATACAATCAACCAATAGTGTTGCTTCGTGCACAGGCGAGTGCAAATTTCTGGGCACTTAAGTGTTCAATCATCTTCTACCTTCAAGTCACGAATGGCAAACATGCCAATCTAACTCTCCAGGTTTAAGAAGATTGAACAAGGGCAACTGTTGTATCCTAAAATGTTCCCTACCTTTTCACTTTTATCTGGCTTAGGCTTTGCATTTCATTTTCATCATTCTCATTAGGTCATTCACACATCATTCCTACATTTCAATAAGGCAGTGGTTCGAAGCATCAGTGGTTGTGCTAACTAGGGTTCAATTTTGGTTTGAGGCTTCTACATTATATAGTTGATTTCCTTGGCTCCTCCTTGGGCAGTGGAATCAGGTTTTTAATTATGGTTATCATGAGTTTCTTATTCATCCATGTACAAGGTCGTTTCTCATTCAAATTCATCAAGATCTTAGATTAGGGTTTATTTCCCTATGTTTGACTAAAAATTAGGGTTTGCTCCTCAGTTACCATCTCCTAGGTTGCACAGGTGTTCCAATCAGGATTTCACGTGGGATTTGAGGTTTCTAAATCAATAAAGCATGATTCATCTGGTTCTTCTTTGAGCATTGAAATATACCATTAAGGTTTTTAGGAATGGCTATCAAGGACTTCTTCTTCATCAAGCTACAAGGTTTCCATTTCATCTAAGACAAGTGGATTAGGGTTAGCACTTCATCCACCAAGGATCATCTGAGATGCTTTTTTTTATCACAGGATTTCTATTATGTGTTCACAAAATTAAGATATCTCTAAGGATTGAGGTACAAGATGAAAAGGTGGTTTCACTGTGACCAAATCCATTGATACGATTTGTTGCTTGTCATGCAAGTTTGGTATGGATTAGGGGATTTAATTGAAGTTAAGGAGGTAAAGGTGAATTCAGATTCATTAATGCTTTGAATTTGAATTTATGTCCATAATGTTCAAATGAATCAAAGCTTAAGAATGATAATTTTTGGGAAAGAATTCATGTGGCTCTTATGAAACATGAGTCAACTTGGATTAGAGTTCAAATTGGGAATTCATTGAGAATGAAAGATGGTTTGGTTTAAAGATTGATTCAAATGTTTCCATTATTTCAAATTTTTTCCAAGGATGGAAAGTTTGGTCTTTAGGATTATTTGGAATTGAAGTCACAAGTTACAAGGTTTACATCATTGTGTTCATTATTACATTTATCATCATTCAACTTTGATCCAAATGCCTTTGTTCAAATTCAAATGTCCAAGTAACCATCATTCAAAAGTCAATACTTATCAAAATTTCATTCAAAGAATATTCATTATTTCCAAGAGCTCATTTGTTATTCAAGTTTTCGTCATGATTCAAAAATACATTCCATATGATTATCATCCAAATAAGTTGCAATATTTATCAATAAAAGTCTCATGCTTATTACAATGGTTTAAATGTTTCAAGTTTATCATACCACTTCCATCGCATCACTCACAAACAAAGAGAGTTCATATTTCTATCCTAGGCCTAAGGTTCCTAAAAACTAGTAAAAATACATGCTCCTTGTTCAAACTTCATGTTAGCCAAATCCCTTCTTCAACCTTGCCTTGCCTTCTTCACCTTCCAATCAACAACTATCACATGAAACAAAAAGAGGGGAAAAATGGTTAGTTCAATCATCATTAAAACATAAACAAGAAGTTTTCAAGCAAGTATTCTGCAATTCATCATTAGGGATTTTGTGAAGGAACTAGAAACAAGGGTTTGAATTCTATCTTATGCCAAACAAAGGCCTCATTATCTTAAAAACAAATCAGATTCTATCATTGGCCTAAGAACATTCCTATTGCAAATCACTAAAGTAAGTTTTGTTAATAATAAGAAGAGACGAGTCATTGCAAACACTTCAACAAAAAAAACAACAAAGCGTCACAAAAGAATCAAGTATTGACCAACAACTAAGTTCAGAATAGGTCAAACAAATGAAGAGTTCATGTGAGGGAAACACAAAACCTACTCATCATTTTCCTTAATGCCAGAAAACCCCTTTAGAATTTTAAAAGAGGAAAAGATACCAGCCACAGAATTTTCAGAAAAAAAGAAAGGCTAAGATCATAAAGATATCACCAGAGAAAAATAGCCTTGCATTACCCTGCAGGCTGCTGCCCGAAACTGTCCAAATTTTTCATAAAATGTTCCAAAGTATATAAACCTTACCAAAACAGCTCTGTACATACCTGCATCCACAATAAAACAACACAATCCAAAATATGCATAAATGGCCCTGCAAAAACAGGTTGCTTTGGTTGCATAAACCTTCCCTGCATCACACTGCACACTGGTCATAAAACCCGCTATCAAAATAGTCAAAACCATACAAAATTCTGCCCTCCAAATCTTGCTACAAAAATAGCTTGCTACTGCTACCAAGTTCAAGCCTGTCAAAATAGTCCAAAAGACCTACTCCCAAAGCAGCCTTCTGCTGCCCACATTAGTCCAAATTCTACTCCATAACCTGCATGAAGTTAGTCCATAACACTACAAAACCATGCATCATATTTGTCCAAATATTTGCACCAAAATAATAAAAAAAATAGAAATTGCATTAGAAAGCATTTGAAAAAGTTAGCTAATATGTTCAAATTCATATCTTTTTCCCCTCCCAACTTTCACCCTTTGTCGCTGATATAAACAACTTCAAATAATAGAACATAGATCCACAAAAATATTTCCCAGAGAAACCAGATAGAGACACAAACTATTCTAAACTCTAATCTTGGTTCATACTACTAAAAAACCATCTGAACTCCCTACACTAACTCTATGCAACCAAGATTGTGCTCCACATCACAACAATACAGGAAACGTCGAACAAACTTGAAATATAGTCAACAGAAACATAAAAGTATACCTGAGTGGATTAGCCAGAGTTTCTGATTCTGTTGACAATAACCACAAAGCACCATCAGTAAGCTTCAAACCTATTTTTATCTTGGTCTTCACTCATGATTTTTGATTCTTTACTATTTTATAAGCTTCTGTAAGTTTGAACCCTAAGATTTTGTAACTACATCATACGTCAAACATACTTACCTGGACATTAGATCCTAGTTCTTCTTCACTGTTTGAACAAGATTGAGGAATGAAGGTGAGAAGAGTTATTGATGCTGTCACTGCGGGGTTAGAAGCTCCCATCAATGGTTGAGCGCGAATTCGAGAGTGAGAGGATAGAAAGATGATGAAGTATATTGATTGAGGGAAATAGAGGGTTAGTGAGATAGGGCTGAAGGGTGGCGAAGAAGAGAATCAAGGGAGAATAAAGTTGAGAGGAGTTAGAGAGCAGTAAGAAGAAGAGAGGATTGGAAATTGATTTGAAGCAGAGACCATGAGAGATTGAATTTTGAAATGTGATTTTGTTGAGGAATGAGAGATCGCACGATTTGAACTAAAACAAGGCACTAGCTTTTGTTTTTTAGGGTTTTCAACCCATTCCCGTTTGCAACCCGTTGGGTCCGGACATCTCTGACCTGGTCCGACCCAGCTTCTTTTAGTTTAACTATTTTGTTTTCTTTTAGTTATATAACTTTAGGCCATCCTATCTTTTAGTTATATAACTATTTTGTTTTCTTTTAGTTTAACTATTTTGTTGTCTTAACCGACGTGCCTTATGATTCCAAGCCCAACTTAATTAATTCTTAGTTTTAGTATTAATGGGAGCACCATAATACACGAATGAACAGCTGGTGTAGCGGTTAGTGTGTGGGTGTGAATGCTTGAGTTCACGGGTTTGAACCTCACCTGGTACATTTTTTTACCATTATTTTGTTTTCTCATTTTAAATCAACTCTTTCATTTTATTTATAATCAAAGATGTAAGTAAAATAGAAAAACAACCTGGTTTAGTGGAAAAGCAAGAGAGCAATAACCCAAGGGGCTTGAGTTCAATCGTTAGCTCTATCTTTTTTAATATTCCTAAGTTTCAAGTTTTGTTTGCTTATTTCATTTCAAATTCATATAAAAATACCAAAAACATTAGTTTATGTTTATAATTATTTCTTTCCCCTTATAAAAATACCAAAAAATATATTAGCATAGTTTCTAGTCATTTTATTTAGTTTAGTTTAACTTTAGTAATTTAGAATACCAATTTAGTTTAGATTTAATTTAATAATCTTTTTAGAAATTTTTAGTTAGTAACTTTATAATTAATTTGTTTATATTTGATTTAGTAAATTTAGAATTTTAATTTAGTCTAGATAATTTTTTTTAGTTACATCTATATTCTTCATTTTTTTTGCTTCATGAAAACGCCGTAAAATATGTTAGTTTAATCTTGTCTATCTTTTTATTCTATTTGTTTAATTATTTAAATTGTTTACTGTTTAATTTCTTTTCGATTATTTGATCTCTATAATTTCTTTAAAATTGTTTACTATTTTTTCCTCGTTTTTTGGGTTTTGTTGTACCTCAAAATTTGCTCTCTCATTTATCAAGTAATCTCTCACAAGATCTCCTTCAGTTCAATACTGCATTAGGTTTGATCAGCTCAAGACACCTCCTTAAGCACTGATGACCAAAATTAGGGTTTGAGATTTCACAAGGATAATTGAACTTTCAATGCTTCATATGACTTTCATGGATCATTATGGACCCCCAAGATTACTCATGTCAAGTTTCAAGCCTTGGATCACACTTTTGCTCAGTCAATTGAGCAATTGTCCTAAAAATCAGCTGTATTGGGGAAAAAGTCAACTATGGCCAGTTTATAGTCAAAATTCATAATTTTTGACCCACATAAATATTTTAACTCATATGTATCCTTTGATCAAGTTTGGACCATAATTCCTCAAGAAATTTGATCAAATCATTAAAAGGGCAAAATGGTCAAAATTAGGGTTTTGACTGAGAATGGGCAATTTCTGATTTTTGACCTAGCATATGGTCAATTGATTTGAAGCATGGTTTCAAGAGTTCAATTTCATCTTTTTGACCTAATGGCATGACCTAAAACATTGCTCAAGATCAATTGGATTGATAATGAATTCTCAGTCAACTGATCAAAAGTCAACTGTACACTGAAAAGTCAAAC
This sequence comes from Vicia faba, assembly GCA_948472305.1. NCBI lineage: Eukaryota > Viridiplantae > Streptophyta > Magnoliopsida > Fabales > Fabaceae > Vicia > Vicia faba. The sequence goes on along the minus strand of CATIWC010001510.1, from coordinate 195,079 downwards.
TTTGACTTTTTCTCAAAATCCAATGTCAAAGATCACAATTCATCAAAACATGTCAAAATATGAAAATTATTCATCAAGAAATAAAAAATTTAAGATTTCATTTTGAAAAGTCAAAGTTTTCTAATTTAGAAATTTTTCTAAGTGTTTAAAACTTCATGTTTTTTCACAACTTTGAGTAAATTTTTCACCATGATGCAAGAGGATTCAAAAGAAACTTTCAACGTGAAAGTTGTATATCTCCATGATATCTACAACATTGATTTACACAACTTCTTCTAAAAATTCTTGGATCTCAAGTTATTAATTTATAAAGTCATGGTCTTGAAATTGAACACTTAGTGAAATTTTGCCCTAGTTTTGGTCAGGATTTTGACCTAACTTCATGGAACTTTTTCATATAGTTCCAAAGGGATTTTTCAAAAGTGATACAAAGAGGGGTTGTAAAGAACATTACAAGATTTCCAAAATGTCCAAGAAATCCTTGAGATCCTTTGTGAGCAAGGAGAATCGAAGAGATGAAGTTAGGGTTTTCAAACTTAAATTACAAGCCATTTCATGATGAACAAAAATTCAAATCCAAGCCTAGGCTGCATAATATTTGCTTTGAAGGCCTCAAACTTGTTTGCCACTCCATAATTAAATGTTTACACAACTGATAGAGCTTTAATCCAAGCACTTGAGCCTTTATCCAAGTTACATTTCCATTTATGGCACAAAGTTGCCATTTCCATTTTGATAAAGCACTACTTTTGCAATTGTCAACTTCTTGAGCTTTGAACTTGTTCTTTCTGCACACACAACCCCTATAAACAAAATAAATGTGTCTAAAGCCTCTTTGAGCTCAGAACATGCATGTACAACACTTTGAGTTTTGTCCTCTCACTTTTCTTCAAAAGCAAGTCATAGAGCCAAAAGGATAGAACTCAGAAACCTTGAGTGCATTTGATCTCTAACCTTTTCCATACATATACACATGTCTATTGCAACATAACACATGAACGCTAAGACCCCAAAACACTCCCAAGAACTCTGCAACTCAGAAGCTGCCTTAACTTGACAATTTTGAACCTCATATAGCCATCTCCAAATCCACTTGTGCGTATTGAGTTTTAACCATCCAAACACTTAATATACATCATATCAAAGTGATCCAGACCCATGTTCCTTGACTGTGACTCCTCCATCACTATCCACCATTTCCAAATTTGAAGCTTGCAATTTGACTAGAGTTGGGAGTTTCAGCCATCCTCAAAGCAAAGTAGGAGTTGGAACACACTCAAGGAGGTCCAGGCAAGCTACTGAAATCATCAGGCCATCACAAAGGTTGCTCAAACTCCATACACGACTCTAGATGCAAGAGAAGATACAGGTCCTTTGGCTGGAGGTTGAAGATGAAGTGTAGTCAGGGCGCGTTTTGTGTTATGTATTTATCCTTTCACACAAGTTAACAGATGTATCACCACCCCAGTGGTTAAAGTGCGTGCCTGTCACTATGAGGTCCTGGGTTCAAGCCCCAGCGTGACATTTTTCCATTTTTTTCACTTCTTTGACATTTTTTTTTGTTTGGAGCCCCTGGGCTTTAAGCATTTGGGCCTATTTTTTTTTTCTTTTACTAACTTTTATTTGCTTGTGCACCCCTGGCCTAAATTTCTTTAATTATTTTATTTTTTTCTTATTTTTGTTTTCATTTCATTTTTTCTTTAATATTTTTATTATTATTATTTTTATTATTATTATTATTATTATTATTATTATTATTATTATTATCATTTTTATTAATAAAAAAATCCAAAAAATATTTTATTTATTATTTATACTTATACATTTGATTTTTCCTTATAAAAACAAAAGGACTAAAAATACTTGCTTACATAAATTAATTTCCTTTTTATTAATAAATATTTAAACATAGGTTTAATTATCTATTTTCTTAGTTAAACTTAATTTAGAACTTAGGTTATTTTAATTAATTAATCTTCATTTTATTTTCATTAATTTAAAACCTTTTCATAAAAAACCCTAAAAATCCTTTTCTAATTAATTTCTTTTCTTAATTAGTTTAAGTTAATTTTATTTAATTTTAATTAATCATTTTCTTTTATTAGGTCAAGACAAAACCCCTCTTATAAAAAAAACAACTAAAATCATTTCTTTTTTCATTTATATTCTTGCATTATATTTCAATTTTGTACAATATTCAATATGGTTGTAATAGATAATTAGGTTTAATTTTCTTGCAATCCCCATTTGTAAATTTGTACACCCCCTCCCCTAATGATGAAATAGCATAGTAATTTTACTTTTCGCAATTTATCGCTTTATATAAATGTTAGTAATTAGGGTTTGTATGAGAAGATAAAATCAACAAGTAGCAAACCCTAATCAAAGACTAAACAAAGCATGAAAATCAATACACTTGCACACAAGCACCCCTAGGGTAAAATCCACTTGGTTGCCTTATAAAAATGGCCATATTATCCATGTGATGTATCTTAGAAAAAACAAGTAAAAATACAAGATCATAGTCCCTCGATGACGCTATCTATGTTGCCTTTTCAAAATGATCTTAGTCCCTAAAGAAATATGCTAAGATACCTTGCAACATTGCTAATAACGGTTATACGATGACCCATGCCCGTCACATTTACATCCAAAGATAGGGTTACTTACCAAATCAATGGTAAGATAACAATGTCAAAGGAAAGCGGAAATAAACATGAGAGACTTTTGAGTAGGTAGAACGTTCCTAGTTTCTTGCTAATTTTTAAACCAAAACATCCTTGCTATTTTCAAAATAAACATCAACACTTTCAAAAAAATCTTTCAAACATGAAAACATTTTCAAAGGATCAACACTTTTTATACATTCTTACGAACGAGAATCATTACAAATTTTGCCTAAACGATGGAGCCTTTTCAAAATACTTTCAAAAAAACCACACAAAGCACATTTTCAAATAAAAGAAAGTGATCTAGCAAGCAACTAAGAGCCCATGGAAAACCATGGATGAAAAGGGTGCTAATACCTTCCCTTTTCATAATCTACCCCCTGAACTCAAGAAAACATCTCTAAAGGTCTTTCCTATTCTTTTCAGTGTTTCCTTATTGGATAAAATAAAAGTCTGTGGTGACTCTTGCTAACCGTAACATTTGCGATAAAATGCAAAACAACCAAGTCAGTTCTCCCACAGCGTTTCAGTTTTGTACCCCCTTTCCCGAAGCATTGTAATAGCATAAGACCTTTCTTTTCTGTTTTTTACCACTTTTACTTATTACTGTAATTAAGCGTGCAAGGCAAGATTTAAAATCAATCGTTAGATAACCCTAATCAAGACAAATTTACTGAAAACAAATCACTTTTCACACACGCACCTCTAGGGTAACCTCATTGTTGCCTTCGGAATGAAATACAGTCATGTCCCTCAAATGTGGGACGGTTTAGAAAAGACCCTCGGTTAAAATATCGTAGTCCCTCGATGACCCTTCAATGCTTCCTCGGTAAACGATCTTAGTCCCTTACGATAAATTTTTAAAGCGCCCTACAAGTTGCCTTCTATGACTGTATGATGATCCACGTTTGTCCCTCACATCCAACGATAGGGATTCCTACTAACTATTGTTAGGGTAGCACTATCTAAAGAAGGAGGAAAAGATCAAAGACTTTTTTAGTAGGTAGATCGCTCGTAATCGCTTGCTCACAAACTAAAACAATTTTCACATCTCACTCTTTCAAAAATAACTACTTTCAAAGCATAATAAACATTTTTACAAAACGATTATTATAAAGCATAATACCTTAAATTGGCATCTTTAAAGCACTTTTTACAAAACAACACTTTTCCAATAAATATTTTCAAAATAAACATTGCGTATGCATTCTCAACGATACGAGAACCATTACAAAATTGTCACACTTAAGCATTTTCAAAATATTTTCAAACATACACAATCAAAAATCATTTCAAAAGTGAGCTAGCGATTAATAGCCCGTAGATAACTATGGATGAGAAGGGTTCTAACACCTTCCCTTTTCATAACCTACCCCCTTACTCAAAAAAATTCTCAAAAGGTCTTTCTTGTTGTTTTCGCCCTTTCCTTTATTGGTTAAAATAAAAGTCAGTGGCGACTCTTGCTATCCGTAACATTTTCAATAAAACACAAAACCAAATTCCAGTTCTCCCACTGTATTACAGGAAGTTACAAGGGACACGTGGCTCTTAAGGAAGCGAAGCCCGTCAAGAAATTAGTTATTTTCATGTATTATAAATAAAGCACTTAGTTCATGGTGTAGGAGGTTCAAACTTTCACATTCCTACACGCTAGTCACTCAGAGTACCCAGGTGAACGAGCGAAATGAGTCAAGCATGAGAGATGCATGTTTGAATTAACCTATTTTCAATTATTTTGATGTTATGTCATCTACGTTTACAAATGAAACGTCTTTGTTTTATTTTTCGTTTCCTGCTTTATTGCTTTAGGTCTGTTTCGCCTTAGTCGAACATACCCCTTTTGAAAACACTTTGTGAAAACACTCGAGAATAGAGGCATTATACTGAGATTCCTTGATCGATCTCGCTAGTAAACTTTTTGTTAAGAGACCAACATTGTTTACCAAAACCAGAGGTAAATAGTGACATACAAAAACAAACAAAGCCCCTAAAGTACTCTCAAAACCCTAAACCCTTATTTCAACCACACACTTTTTTTAATGATAATGCTTAACTTTCTAGGTTTAGTAAGTCCCTTTATATATACTCTTCCAGTATGGGCTTAGACTCTTCAATCAAATCCAATCTTCCAGTTTTAAATCACATGTAGAATCTTTTTCCCAAAAATAGGAACCAATCTTCAAAGTTTCCTAAAAATTCTCCAAAATCCTTTTTATGAAATCAAATCAAATCCGCACTTTTCCTAAAATATCCTTGCTTGGAAGCACCTGTAGAGAACTAGAATCATCCAGAATTTCATATTTTAAAATCAAATCTTCAAAGATTTAAACAGATGTATTGTTATGATGTTCTGGTATAACATGTCACAACATCTGTTAGAATATTTGTCAAAAACAGTAACAACAAACTCTGATGTACTAGTTGGTCAAGATGTCATAACATCTTTCTAAACATCAGGATGTGATACATGTTTTCAAAATGAAATGAGTTTTTACCAAAATTGTTGCCAAACATAAAATCACAGACCTAAGAACCTCATTTAAAATAAGGACCCCACCCAACATATTCCTACTAGAAACGAAAGTTTTTTTTGCTAGGGGAAAAGAGTTTACCGATGACCACTTTTAATCTAGAAGAAAGTAACTTCGACAAGATTCTATATGAGCTACAAATAAGAAAAATCTCCCTATAATCATCCAAAGAGAGAGGGTTCTCTGATTTAGGAATCAAATCCAAAAAAAGGTGCAGTAATCGCTTAAGGAATAGAAAAAACTAAATGAAGTTCATTTACAAAGTTAATAACATCAACCTTCACTATCGACCAACAAGCCTTATAAAACCCCATGTGGAAACCAACCGGACCGATACTCTTATCACCGTCACAATTCCACACAACCTCCTTAATCTCCTCTTCTGAAAAAGGAATCTCTGAATAGTTCATATCCTCCTCTGATAACTTACCAAACTCAACCCTTATCAGCTTTGTTCTATTTAACCATGATTCTCTAAACTGCAGCTCAAAGTGTTTCAGTGTCTCATCTTTGACCTCATCCATATTTTCAATCCACCCATTAGGTGAATTAATCCCCAAAACGTAATTCCTTCAAAACCTTTGCTTCATGAATTTATAAAAGAATCTTGAATTATAGTCACCTTTCTTAAGCCAACGGCATCTCTCTTTTTGGTAGAGAAAAATATCCTTCTCAATTAGAGAACTCTAGACTTTCTTAGAAACAAGAAACCTCTTGGTAGCCAAAACCTTAACATCCACCGTACTTTCATAAGAAGCCTCAAAATCTAAGGCATTAAGGACCTTGACAACCTCATCCACTCTAATATCACAACTAATTGGGAAACAAGGAGTGGTGTCAAAGGTTTCTTAGCCATGTTTTTGTTTGAGAAGGCTCAAGATTGTTCGAACTCCTTGGAATTACGAGCTTTTGAGGAAATTATGGCCCTTCTCATCTATGGGATGGTTTTGTTTCCAAATCCTGACCAACTCATAGATGTAAACGCTGTAAAAATCTTCATGTCTCGTAAACTAATGCCTACTTTGTTAGGAGACATCCTACATTATTTTCACTCTCGCACTTTGAGGAAGAGAGGTATCCTCATTTGTTGCACTCCTCTCTTAGCAAGATGGTTTACTTCGCATCTTCCCCAATCTGTGTTGAAAAATGAGCAAGGTTCAAGATGGTCCCATAGGTTGATGACGCTCAGACATTCAGATATCCATTGGTGTTCCCGCTCTTTGGAGAATGTTACTATAGTCGACCGTTATGGAGAATTCCCAAATGTCCCTTTGCTTGGAATCAAAGGAGGTATCACTTACAACCCCTGCTTATCCCTACGACAGTTTGGTTACGCCCGGAGGGATGGTCCCCATGAAATGCTTATCCAAGGATTGGGATTCGACTACGAGATTGACAATTAAGGTTACCGTTAGAGATTTATCCGAGCATGGAGGATGGTGAACAAGGTGGATAGCAAGACACTAGGACACAAGAATTTCATTCCCCTCGAGCCTTACCTTAAATGGGTACGAGCTCGTGCTCAGAAACTTGTGATTCCTTATCCCTCCATCTTACCAGTCATCGTGGATCCCGTGGTGGAAGGAGATGTTCCCTACACTATCCTCCATCCCGACATGCCTACCTCTCTCGAAGACTTACAAAAGGGTTGGATCCAGCTGAAGGAAGAACGAGATACTTTCGAGGCTCAATTATATGCTAGTGAAAAGAGGGTCTTGGAGCTTACGAAACAGCTACAAGAATAGAAAAGTGTGACTGCTTATCTCGCGCCAAAGAGGATGTGTTCGGTATTTTTATCTTAGAAAGTTATTTTGTAAGCCCAAGAGGCATGATGTAACCTTTCTTATTTTGTCTAATGAGAATTAACGTTTGTTCACTCTTTTATCTATACAAATTTAAATTTCATTAATCCTTGAAATCATTTGCATGTACATATTCCATGCATCATAAAATGACAAGTTTTCGCATAACATGTTTCCTTATCTTTCTGCTGTTTATTTCAACAAGATGGATCTAGAGAAAACTGTGAAGGATCTCCAAACCCAGAATTCTCAGTTTCAGGAGACTCTACTAGCCCTAGCCAAGAGGAAACAAGATATAATGGCTTTCCTGGCCGTCAACAAGAAGCCAAAGAAGAAAGCTCTACTTAACAAGGATAGAAGGTTCAAGGAGACAGTCTGTCAAATCCCAGTAGGTGGAGATTCATCTAAAGAGGACGAGAACCAAATTGGTGAGGTCAAGAGTACTCAGGCTGACTATATCAATGATCAAGTATCCGATGATGATTATTTCAACGAGCAGTATCCACCCGCTTATATCAAATACAAGCAGTTAGAAGACAAATTGAAAGCTGTTGAAATCCAAGCCGTCCCCAGTTTAGATTTTGATTTTTTGGGTTTGATCTTTGGGGTAGTCATTCTCCGCAAATTCAAAATACCAATCTTTGCAAAGCACGATGGGTTTTCTTGTCCAAAACTCCATTTGAAATCTTATGTGCGCAAGATACAGCTGCACACTGCAGATAAGAAGCTCTGGGTTCAATTTTTCCAAGAGAGCTTGGCTGGAACTTACATTGAATGGTTTTATCAGTTAGATGGTTCTCGTATCAATACTTGGGAGGATTTAGCTACTGCCTTCTACCATCAGTATCAGTACAACACTGACTTGGCGCCAACGAGGGTTCAGTTGCAAGATATGACCATGGGGAAGAATGAAGAATTTAAGAAATATGCGCAAAAGTGGAGAGACCTTGCTAGTAGGATCCAACCTCCTTTCACGGATAAGGATCACATCGACATGTTCATGGGAACTTTATTTGGTCCTTTCTTTAATCTGTTGGTTGGCTGCTCTTCTTCTGGTTTCACTGAATTGATCTTAACCGGAGAAAGAGTTGAAAGTGGCATCAAAAGTGGGAAGATCTCTGTGGCATCTACCTCCACCCCCAATCCTATCAAGAAACCTTTTGTTGCAAATAAGGAAGTCAATGTTGTGTATGGGGAAAGGGCCTATACAAAGAAGAAGGACTACCCATCTGTCAATGTTGTATGAATCTCCAATCCAACTCCTACTCCAAGACCATCTACAAATCTTCAAAGTTTTGAAACTCCAAGAAGACAATTTACGAGGTTAGGCATGTCACTGTCTCAAGCCCTTCACCATTTTCTAAAGGCTAATTTATTAACATTGCGCGATCCTCCTGCCAACCCTGATACCTCGTCACTAAAGTATAATTCGAATGCTAAGTGTGCTTACCATTCAAGCAGCCCCGGGCACGAGACTGACTAGTGTTTGGCCTTGAAGAAGAAAATCCAGGATTTCATTGATAACAAAACTATTGAATTTGATCCTCCTCCAACACCGAATGTAATCACTGCTCCAATGCCGAAGCATGAAAAAGGTGTTAATTTTGTTGAAGATGCAATTTTTGTCGCCTCTATTGAAGAATTTACTACTCCGCTGAATATAATAAAAAACAATCCGTTGAAAGCCGGGATTTTCCCTGGCTTCATAAAGGACTATGTGTGCTGTACAAGACAACTCAATGGATGTGAAGGGCTGAAGAAAGGCATACAATGCCTGATGGATAGCCACGAAATTCTATTCGAGAAGGCCCCACTTGGCGAAAGTTTGACTAACAAATGTGAAGACCTCTCCATTATTACCATCTCAAACAAGCCTCTTAGGATCACCTCCAAATGTACTATTAGGATTTAAAATGAACCCACTATTGCTCCCTTAATAATTACCAGTCCCGGACCGATTCCCTACTCTTCAAATAAGGCGGTACCATGGAATTATGGTGTTGAAGTGTTTTATCATGGGATTAAACAAGACGCGTGTATCGAAGAAGGAAAAGATGATGATGTTAATAACATAGTTGGTTCAAGCAAAGTAACTAGAACTGGGAGAATATTTTCACCCAATATCTCACCACCAGTTGTTATAAAGACGCCCATCCACATTACTACTGTCAAGCCAAGTACTAATACAAGAGGGAAGGAGATGGTTGTTGAGCCTGATGTGATTGAAGTACCCTCCAAGGATGTAGCTGATGAAGAACCCTTCGCTCACGAGATGGACAAGATTTTGAAGATCATAAAAAGAAGCGACTTCAAGATTATAGAACAGTTGGGGAAAACCCCTTCTAAGATTTCAATGTTGTCATTGCTGCTTTGCTCCGATGCCCATGCTCGAACATTAATCAAGTTCCTGAAAAAGGCTCATGTCCCCCATGAGACAACAACAAACCAATTTTAGAATTGCGTGGCTAGCCTGACAGCTGATAATGGCTTGGAATTTTTAGATGCTGACTTAACACCTCTCGGGAAGAATCACAATAAAGCTTTACATGTTTCTATCGAGTGCAAAGGGACTACCTTAGCACATGTGCTAGTCGACACTGGTTCTTCTCTGAATGTATTACCCAAGGGGGTGTTAGACCATCTAGACTGTGAAGGTTTAGTCTTGAAGCTAAGGGATATCATTGTAAGGGAATTTGACGGATCAAAGAGGACTGTTCATAGGGAGGTAGATCTTCCAATCAAAGTGGGCTCCCAAATCTTCAACTCCACCTTCTATATTATGGATATTCGTCCTGCCTATTCTTGTTTTATAGGTCGCCCATGGATCCATAAAGCTGGGGTAGTAACCTCAACCCTCCACCAGAAACTCAAATATCCAGTCAAGGGAAGAATAGTCCCCATCTTTGGAGAATAAGAGTTTATGGTGAGACACCTTAACTCTTTCAAGTACGTAGAGATGGATGGAGAATTCATTGAAACCCCGTGTCAAGCCTTTGAGGTTGTACCACCGATGATTTCTACTACCAAATATTCTTCTGATGAGTGTAAAGCTGTTAAGGCCATGCCAAGGATGGTTTCATTCAAAGACGCCCGTGCATCAATTGAAGAAGGAAACTGTGATACTTGGGGGCAACTCCTTGATATCCCATTTAAAGTGGACAAGTTTGGTTTGGGCTTCATCATCAAAGCTCAGAAGTAAGTGAGGCATGCTCATGCTGGAAAGCCACCTCTCCACATCGGAAGCCATGAAGTCAACGCTGTGGGTGATTCGGAAGAAGGAGCTGCATTTGAAGAGTGGGTGTATCAAACTATAACGAAGCTGAAGAATTGGCATACAAAGGACTTTGTTCCCATCTCCTTCATTGAGGAGTAATCTACTTGTTATTGCTTTTATTTCAATTCAAGAACATGTTGTTTGTAATATTTTAACAATGACTTTTCAGCCATTTGCCTGGCCCGGGGCACTTTGGTCCATTTGTCAAGATTTTTATTTATGTTCATCTAATCATATGATCATTCAGTACATTGGACTCTTTTGCATTCAAATATTTGTGTTCATTGTCTTTCCTTTCTTGGAAATACATTTTTCAAAAAAAATAGCCATGTATCTTACATACACACACACACACACTCTTGCAGGTCCACATCCACTCTGGATCCTATTGCTAATGACTCTACTATTGCCGACTATGACTTTGGATGTCCTATCAACCAAGCCGAAGACGAAGGCGAGGAAGATTGTTACATACCGAGAGAACTAGCTAGAATTCTTTTACAAGAGGAAAAAGCTATTCAATTGCACGAAGAGTCAGTTGAAGTCATCAATCTTGGTACTGAGGCAAATAAGAAGGAAATCAAGATCTGCGCTAATTTGGAAAGAAGTGTCAAGAGCAGGTTGGTTTAGATGTTGCATGATTATGTGGAAGTATTTGCTTGGTCTTATGAAGATATGCCTGGGTTGGATACCGATATCGTAGTTCATCGTCTGCCGACAAGAGAGGACTTCCCTCCTGTTAAACAAAAGGTTCGTCGTATGAGGCCTGATATGTCTGAAAAGATCAAAGCTGAAGTGATGAAACAATTTGATTCAGGGTTCCTAGCTGTGACATCCTATCCCCAATGGGTTGCCAATGTGGTACCAGTGCCGAAAAAGGACGAAAAAGTTCGCATGTGCGTAGATTATAGGGATCTGAATAGGGCAAGCCCCAAGGATGACTTCCCTCTACCATACATTAACGTCTTAGTTTATAATACTGCTCAGCATAAAGTCTTCTCTTTCATGGATGGCTTCTCATGCTATAATCAAATAAGGATGGCTCCCGAAGACATGGAGAAGACTACTTTCGTTACGCAATGGGGAACCTTCTACTACAAGGTTATGCCGTTCAGATTAAAGAATGCAGGGGCAACATATCAAAGGGCTATGGTAGCTTTATTTCATGACATGATTCATCATGATATAGAGGTATATGTGGATGATATGATTTCCAGATCACAAACCGAAGAAGAACATCTCGATCATCTGTACAAATTATTTGAGAGGGTAAAGAAGTACAAACTAAGGTTAAACCCTAACAAATGCACGTTTGGAGTACGATCTGGAAAGCTTCTAGGTTTTGTTGTCAGTAATAAAGGCATTGAAGTTGATCCTGCCAAGGTAAAGGCCATCAAAGAAATGCCAGTACCTCGTTCCGAAAAGGAAGTCATAGGATTCTTGGGTCATCTCAATTACATTTCTCGCTTCATATCACACTTGACTGCTACTTTTGAGCCAATCTTCAAACTCTTGAAGAAAGAGCAGGTAGTCAGATGGAACAATGAATTCCAAGCTGCTTTCGACAAAATTAAAGAATACCTACAAGAACCTCCTATTTTCATGCCTCCAGTTGAAGGAAGACCCTTGATCATGTACTTGACAGTATTAGAGAACTCTATTGGGTGTGTTTTGGGCCAACATGACAAGTCTGGCCAAAAAGAGCATTCTATTTATTACTTGAGCAAAAAGTTTACCGACTGTGAAACCAGATATTCACTGCTCGAGAAAACTTGCTGCGCTCTGGCATGGGCTGCTCGCCGGCTAAGACAGTATATGTTGACTCATACCACTCTGTTGATTTCTAAGATGGACCCAATCAAGTACATCTTCGAGAAACCTTCCCTTTCCGGACGGATAGCCAGATGGCAAATGATCTTGACTGAGTACGACATTCAATACACGACTCAAAAGGCCATCAAAGGAAGTGTACTAGCAGATCATTTGGCCCATCAAGATATGGATGATTATCAGTCAATGAACTTCGACTTCCCTGATGAGAACATCATGCTGGTAACCGACTGTGCAAAACCTAGACCATATGACGGACCTGAACAAGGATCCCGATGGACAATGATATTCGACAGGGCTTCCAACACCTTAGGTAACGGAATTGGTGATGTGATCATCTCTCCTGAAGGTTTCCACATTCCTTTCACTGCTAAACTATGCTTCGATTGCACAAACAATATGGCCGAGTATGAAGCATGCATCTTAGGTCTGAAAGATGCTATTGACTTAAGGATCAAGCATTTGGATGTGTTCGGCGATTCCGCCCTAGTGATCAGCCAAGTAAAAGGAGATTGGGACACTAAACATCCTAATCTTATCCCTTAAAAGGAACTTGTGCTATCCCTAATTCCTTACTTCGAAGATATCACTTTTGAGCACTTCCCTAGGGAAGAAAACCAGTTGGTTGACGCTTTGGCAACCATGTTTTCAATGTTCAAGGTCAGATGGGACAACGAAGCCCCTATGATAACAATTGAAAGATTCGATGAACCTGCACATTTCTATGAGCTTGACACTGATGCAGAAAAGCCATGGTACCATTAGGTGATGAGATACCTTCAAGCACAAGAGTATCCAGAGGGGGCATCTATCAATGACAAAAAGTTCTTGCAAATATTTGTAGCCAAATTCTTCCTAAGTAACGGGATATTGTACAGTTAATTCATCTATTCCCCCAGTAATTTTTCGTGAAGCCTGGACCTGACCAGATAGCAGTTGACTACTTCATCCTCAGCAAATTGTGAAGCCTAGATCCGACCAGATAACAACTGACATTCAAGAGATATTCTCCAGTGAAAGCATCCTTTCAACAAAGTTTGAAGATATTCATATTCTTCATCCCCAACGGCAATCGGGGATTCAACCCCCCATAATTTCCTCAGTAGCAGTCAGGGATTTATTTTCCGGGACAAAAACATACATCTCACATTCATACATCATAGCATGTGCATATCATGCAGGCATCTGCATTTTACTAACTCTTTTTATCATAGGTAAAACATCAAGTTTTAGTGTTTACCAACATTCCTCCAAATGGCATCTATAAGCCCATTCACCATCCATCTTGCAGTGCAAATTTCTGGGCACTCTAGTGTTCAATCATCTTTCACCTTCAAGTCACGAATGACGGATCCGCCAATATAACTCTTCAGGTTTAAGAAGATTGAAAAGGGGAAGCTGTTGTACCCCAAAATTTCCCTCTCATTTATAAAGTAATCTCTCACAAGACTCCTTTAGTTCAATACTACATTAGGTTTGATCAGCTCCATACACCTCCTTAAGCACTGATGACCAAATTTAGGGTTTGAGATTTCACAAGGATAATTGAACTTTCAATGCTTCATATGACTTACATGGATCATTATGGACCCCCGAGATTACTCATGTCAAGTTTCAAGCCTTGGATCACACTTTTGCTCAGTCAATTGAGCAGTTGACCTAAAAATCAACTGTATTAGGGAAAAAGTCAACTATGACCAATTTATAGTCAAAATTCATAATTTTTTATCCAAATAAATATTATAAACTCATATGTATCATCTGATCAAGTTTGGACCATAATTCCTCAAGAAATTTGATCAAATCATAAAAAGGGCAAAATGGTCAAAATTAGGGTTTTGATTGAGAAAGAGCAATTTCTGATTTTTGACCTAGAAAATGGTCAATTGGTTTGAAGAATGGTTTCAAGAGTTCAATTGCATCTTTTTGACCTAATGGAATTACCTAAAACATTGCTCAAGATCAATTGGATTGATACTGAATTCTCATTCAACTGATCAAAAGTCAATTGTACACTGAAAAGTCAAACTTTGACTTTTTGGTCAAAATCCAATGTCAAAGATCACAATTGATCAAAACATGTTAAAATATGAAACTTACTCATCAATAAATCAAAAATTCAAGATTTCATTTCGAAAAGTCAAAGTTTTCTAACTTAGAAATGTTTCAAAGTGTTTAAAACTTCATGTTTTTTCACAACTTTGAGTAAATGTTTCACCATGATGCAAGAGGATTCAAAAGAAACTTTCAAAATGAAAGTTGTAGATATCCATGATATCTACATCATTTATTTACACAACTTCTTCTAATAATTCTTGGATCTCAATTTATTAATTCATAAAGTCATGCTCTTGAAATTGAACACTTAGTGAAATTTTGCCATAGTTTTGGTCAGGATTTTGACCTAACTTCATGGCACTTTTTCATATAATTCCAAAGGGAGTTTTCAAAATTGATTCAAAGAGGGGTTGTAAAGCACATTATAATATTTCCAAAATGTCCAATAACTCCTTGAGATCATTTCTGAGCAAGGAGAATCGAAGAGATGAAGTTAGGGTTTTCAAACTTAAATTACAAGCCATTTCATGATGAACAAAAATTCAAATCCAAGCCTAGGCTGCATAATATTTGCTTTGCAGGCCTTAAACTTGATTACCACTCCATAATTAAATGTTTACACAGCTAATAGAGCTTTAATCCAAGCACTTGAGCCTTTATCCAAGTTAAATTTCTATTTATGGCACAAAGTTGCCATTTCCATTTTGATAAAGCACTACGTTTGCAATTGTCAACTTCTTGAGCTTTGCACTTGTTCTTTCTGCACACACAACCCCTATAAACCAAAAGCAATGTGTCTAAATCCTCTTTGAGCTCAGAACATGCTTGTACAACACTTTGAGCTTTGTCCTCTCACTTTTCATCAAAAGCAAGTCATAGAGCCAAAAGGCTAGAACTCAAAAACCTTGAGTGCATTTGATCTCTAACTTTTTTCATACATATACACAAGTCTATTGGAACATAACACACGAATGCTAAGACACCAAAACACTCCCAGGCACTCTACAACTCAGAAGCTGCCTTAACTTGAAAGTTTTGAACCTCATATAGCCATCTCCAAATCCACTCGTGCGTATTGAGTTTTAACCATCCAAACACTTAATATACATCATATCAAAGTGATCCAGACCCCTGTTCCTTGACTGTAACTCCTCCATCACTATCCACCATTTCCAAATTTGAAGCTTGCAATTTGACTTGAGTTGGGAGTTTCAGCTATCCTCAAAGCAAAGTAGGAGTTGAAACACACTCAAGGAGGTCCAGGCAAGCTACAGAAATCATCAGGTCATCACAAAGGTTGCTCAAACTCCATACACGACTCCAGCTGCAAGAGAAGATACAGGTACTTTGGCTGGAGGTTGAAGATGAAGTGTAATCAGAGCACGTTTTGTGTTATGTATTTATCCTTTCACACAAGTTAACAGATGTATCACTACCCCAGTGGTTAAAGTGCACGCCTGTCACTATGAGGTCTTGGGTTCAAGCCCCAGCGTGACCTTTTTCCATTTTTTTCACTTCTTTGACATTTTTTTGTTTGCAGCGCCTGGGTTTTCAGCATTTGGGCCTATTGTTTCTTTCTTTTACTAACTTTGATTTGCTTGTGCACCCCTGGCCCAAATTTCTTTAATTATTTTATTTTTTTCTTATTTTTGTTTTGATTTCTTTTCTTATTTAATATTTTTTATTATTATTATTATTATTATTATTATTATCATTTTTATTAATAAAAAATCCAAAAAATATTTTATTTATTATTTATACTTATACATTTTATTTTTCCTTATAAAAAACAAAAGGAATAAAAATACTTTCTTAAATAAATTAATTTCCTTTTTAGTAATAAATATTTAGACATAGGTTTAATTATCTATTTTCTTAGTTAAAGTTAATTTAGAACTTAGGTTTTTTTAATTAATTAATCTTCATTTTATTTTCATTAATTTAAAACTTTTTCATAAAAAAACCTAAAAATCCTTTTCAAATTAATTTCTTTTCTTAATTAGTTTAAGTTAATTTTTTTTAATTTTAATTAATCATTTTCTTTAATTAGGTCAAGACAAAACCCCTCTCATAAAAAAAATACCAAAAATCATTTCTTTTTTCATTTATATTCTTGCATTTTATTTTCAATTTTGTACAATATTCAATATGGTTGTAATAGATAATTAGGTTTAATTTTCTTGCAATCCCCATTTGTAAATTTGTACACCCCCTCCCATAATGATGTAATAGCATAGTAATTTTACTTTTCGCAATTTATCGCTTTATATAAATGCTAGTAATTAGGGTTTGTATGAGAAGATAAAATCAACAAGTAGCAAACCCTAATCAAAGACTAACCAAAACATGGAAATCAATACACTTGCACACAAGCACCCTTAGGGTAAAATCCACTTGGTTGTCTTATAAAAATGGCCATATTATGCATGTGAGGTATCTTAGCAAAAACAAGAAAAAATACAAGATCATAGTCCCTCGATGGCGCTATCTATGTTGCCTTTTCAAAATGATCTTATCCCCTAAATAAAGATGCTAAGATACCTTGCAACATTTCTAATCACGGTTATACGATGACCCATGCACGTCCCGTTTACATCCAAAGATAGGGTTACTTACCAAATCAATGGTAAGATAACAATGTCAAAGGAAAGAGGAAATAAACATGAGAGACTTTTGAGTAGGTAGAATGTTCCTAGTTGCTTGCTCATTTTCAAACCAAAACATCCTTGCTATTTTCAAAACAAACACCAACACTTTCAAAAACATCTTCCAAACTTGAAAACATTTTCAAAGGATCAACACTTTTTATACATTCTGTTGTACCCCAAAATTTTCCCTCCCATATTCTTCAAGATTTGGCAAGATCAAGCTTCAAAATCTCCTAAGGGTTGCACAGTCCAATTGCCTCCTAACATAGTTAAAATTAGGGTTTTGGTTCTTGCAAAGAAATTGAGGTTCTCAAGGGTCCAATCAAGTCCCATATTCCTATATACATTGTCAAGCATCCATATGTCAAGTTTCAAGACTCATAGCATCAAATTGCACAGTCAAAAGCCCTAATTGCTCCACAGTCAACTATAGGGGTAAAATGGTCATTTGACAGTCAAAAGTCAAAAGTTTTGGTCAAACATCTTATTTTGAAGCCACAATCATCATTTAATCAATTCTTGATCATGATTCCACAAGCATGGCTCAAAAAGTCTCAAGATGCAAAAGTTTCTATTTTTGGACAGCTGAAAAGTCAACTGCAAATTGACCAAGGCATAACTTTTTCATGGTTCATCAGAAAAATCCCATCCAATGCTCATTTTGAAGAGGATGACATTTCCTACAACTCATCTTCACATTCCAAGTCCAAGAAATGCTCTCACAAAGAGTTATCAATTTCAACATTATAGGTCATTTTCAAAAGTCAACAAAAAGGCACTTTAAGTCAAAGACCATAACTTGAGATTGGTAAATCAAAATGACATGGGACCAAAGGCATTGGTTAGAGGACTTCAAGACCTTTCCAAAATGTCCAATAACATGTTCATAGCTTCAAAATTGAGCAAGATATGCATTGGAGAAGTTGGGAAATTTTTGGGAACTTTCAAAAGTCAACTTTGCCTAAAACACTTCAATTTTGCTAATGGGCCTCAAATTATTTCTTGAATCTTTACCCAAAGCCTATGCAAGACCCATTGAGCTCAAAATAATTTATTTTCTTATTTTTAATTAATTAATTGAATTTATATTTATATTAATTCATTTAATTGGTTTTAATTATAGGAAAATTCAAAGATATGCTTTTTTAGATCTTTTTGTGCAGCAAATATGACTAGGGCAAGCTGGCAACTCGTTTCTCAATCAACAAGGCAAGATATCCATGATTGGAAAAGTTTCATGAAAGAAAAGATTGAAAAAAGATATGATTGGCAATCACACATTCAAGTCATAATGCCATGGACTTTTGGCCTTATTTTTTACCTAAATTCATTCACATACATATGCTGAGGCCAACCCTAGTGTAGAACACACGAAAAAGCTGCTAAAAACTCCATAGCCAAATTGCAAAAAACTCAAGAAAAGTGTGAAACTGATTTCCTACTTGCAGCGCGTTTCAAAGCCTAAAAAGGATTCAATCACCTTGCCTGAGTCTCCAGGAGTCTATTGGCATCAAGAACCAGTCCAAACATGCAAAGAATCAAAGACAATAAGCCACACGGTTTGCCTTATTTTTCAAACCTGCATATCATGTTTCGCGTGCTTTTAATCTATTTTCTTGTTTGATTTATGCTAATAGGGACCTTCTGAAGCGATTGGGATAATCTAATTGAACTAACGATGCCTGAATCAAAATATACCATGGACGAAATTTAGGTTTTTAAAGCTTGGATTTTGGGGTTTTTTACAGGAGGAAAAATTGGACCATATCATGACCATGGTTGAATTCGTCAAGGCCAGACGAATTCAACCAAACCCTCGCGCTCAATTTATGTGATCCATAGGGCTATTCGCTATCCTTGGGACTTTTACTTTGTGGGGGTTTAAAACCCCCGCTATCTTGTTTTCTGTTTACAGGGCAAAGGAAGAAGACAATAGGTGGCAGCCTGTGGTTGGAAGATTCAAATTCAGCGTGCGTTATTTTGATTTCACGTCATAATATTTGTTTTCTTATATAATATTCATCACCCAGTATATTAACAAAAGCACGCATTTGGCTTGGTGGTAGATGACTTGTCCAATGATCACTGGGACCTGGGTTCGATTCCCTGGTCCCCCCACATAATTGATAATTTTTGTTCTAACGTATTCTAGTGCAGCGCCTCATCCAACGTTCCACCATGGGCCTCACGCGTCAGCTTGCCATGTGGCCTTGATCACCAATCTGAAGGCCAGGAGGTGATGAACACTCAATGCCTTGGTCAATGAACACGCACACGATCAAGAAAGTCAACAAGGCCTTGTGCTTCTTGGGCCTGAATTCCAGAATTTTACCTCCTCATGGGCCATCACCCCCCTTGGTTTGCATATTTAATTTAATTTTCTTTTCTTTTGAATTTCTTTTAATTGCTTTAATTATTATTATTATTTCACCTCAAATTAATTTTCCTAATAAAAATCAGCAATCAAAAAAAATTGTAAATATCTTTAATTATTATTAATTTCACCATTAACCTATTTTTATGAATAAATATTAACAATTAATTTAGTTTATTTTAGGTTTTAAATTTTAATCCTTTTTCTTAATAAATAAAAATTGTATAAAATTAGGTTTTGACTTTTAATTATTTTTATCATTATTGATTATTATTATTATTTTTGTAAATAAACATGTAAATCAAATAATTTAATCAATTAGCCTAATTTTGACCTTTTTCATTAATAAGTAAAATAAACTTAGATCTAGGGTTTCCTTTTAATTTTAACTTCTTTATTTTCATAAATACAAAAAAACATAAAAACACACTTTCCTTTCTTTAATTAAATAATTAATTAGGTTTTAATTTAATTTAATTTCAAGCAAAGGGTCCAAAACCCTCGGACGTTCCCGGTTTAATTCTTGTCGCGCATTATTTTTCTTATTGATTATTTTGTAACTGGTCAAGGATGTAATAGTAATTAGGTTTATTGCTTTTATTTACTTTCCGCATCTTTATCAAAAACGGGTCTTTGTATTTTGGCGATGTATAAACCCGCGCCTTGTAATAGCGTAGTTTTTACCTTTCCGTATTTTAATTTTCCGCACTCTTAACTGCTAAATTGCATGAAAGAATGTATGATAACTAAAAACAACTCGTAGCTCACAATTGTCTGATCCAAGATAAATGTTAACATGAAAACAACACACAAACGCACACACCACTTCTAGGGTACGCTTCACTCGTTGCCTCGAAACGTGGTCGTCAAGTATAGGACGTTTTAGCAGTCGCTCTTATGTCTAAGATCCAGTCGCCTCGAAACGATTGCATCGGATTAAAAAGGATCTAGGACATTAGGGTTACTTCTAAGGTATCCTACTATTGCTTGGGTAACCACACTGTCCCTACAATCGAATTGACCCGAACACCTCCAACGGTGGTGCTACCTACCTCTCAATGGTGGGATGGAACTACCTTAAGGAATTTCACACAGCCTAATTCCTTAGGGTAGGTAGATGACTCATGGGTACTTGCTCTCTTCAAAAACAAATCAAACAAATCTTTTCACACTGACACTTTCAAGAAGCTTTCAAAACAAATTTTTCAAACACTCTTGAGGACAGATACAAGAGTCATTCAGAAATCTTTCAATGAAACTTTTTCAAACCAATCACATTTTGAAAAGCAAACATTTTGAAAACATAAGAGCAAGTACCTAAGAGCCCGTGGATAACCACGGATAGAAAGGGTGCTAACACCTTCCCTTTCTATAAATCTACCTCCTGAACCGAGAGACATTCTCAATAAGGAATTTTGCTGTGCTTTTGTCCTTTCCATGTTGGAGAACATAAAAGACGGTGGCGACTCTTGCTTCCGCGACATTTCGCGAACCAGCTTTAAACAGTCAGTTCTATTTCCACCGATCACAAAACTGGCGACTCTGCTGGGGACATTTAAAGTGAGGTGTACCTTAGGATAGATCATACTTATGTTTTCAATTGAATGTTTGTTTGCTTTATTATTGTGGGCATTGTCTTGGAGTTTCATAGATCCTAACCCGGATCTGGGGATACCCTTTTAGGTAGCATAAGCTGTGAGGGACCTGTCCGGCGTAGACCGACATGGGTGAAGCAGTGGCTACATTGGTGTGGCACCTTGGTCTGTACCGATATCCCTTGTGTCGCAACGAGGAGAATATGGGTCTTCTAAGGAGTCATTAAGCACCAACCGACCTTAGAACCCTAATTTGACCCAACTTGGCCATAGAACAGTAGCAGTATGCTACACCCATTGAGGCTAAACTCTCGCGATGGTTCTGGCCGCAAGAAAAGATTGCGACGCTGGAGTTATGACCGATTGAGGGTAGTCAGTGATATTGGGATCCTCTAGAACCCGGTTACTTTTGATAGGACAAGTCTTAACCAACAAACTAAAAGAGGGTAGTACCTGAACTTCATGCTGGCCTAAACTTTAAGGGCTATCTTGTGTGACTTGTGTGCCTTATCATGTTTGCCTTTGTGAATACTTGTGGTGTGCTTTATCATGACATCATACCATCATAGACATTGCATGCATCCTGCATAAGAACTGACCCATTTCAAAGATAAGAGGGTTTCATCTTTGCTCTGTTTTGTAGGACATCATGATTCCTATGCAAAGGAACACTATCCGGTTCAACTTTGTTCACCCACCTGAGTTGCTTGAAGAATTGGTTAGCAGAATTCCAAACACTACTTCCTTCATCCAGAGGCATGGTTCTCTTCTCGGTTTAGTCACTGCAAAGTGGGACCAACAATTGATGAGTGTCTTGACCCAGTTTTATGATCCCTTGTATAATTGCTTCACCTTTCAAGACTTCCAGTTGGTCCCTACCCTGGAAGAATTCTCTGATTTGCTTGGTATCCCTATCTTGGATCAGACTCCCTTCACTAGTTGGGAAAAGAATCTTAGGCTTGAGGAGATTGCTGCAGCCCTTCCCTTGACCAACAAGGAGGTAATGGACAATTGGGTGACTAGAAGCAGAGTTAAGGGCTTCTTGGCCAAGTTTCTGATTGGTAAAGCTAACAGTTTCTGGAATGACTTAGACTTCAGGGCGTATGAAGACATTCTGGCTCTCTTAATCTATGGTCTAGTTTTGTTTCCTAATCCTGATAACTTCATTAACGTCATTGCCATAAGGATCTTCATGTCTCGGAACCCTGTGCCCACTCTCTTGGGTGATATCCTGCAACAACTCTATGCTCGTACTGCCCGAAGACGAGGAACTCTGGGGTGTTGTACTCCTTTATTGGTGAGGTGGTTTATTTCTCATCTCCCCAAGTTCATGCTGAAGAACAAAGAAGGAAGAGGTTGGGCTCATAGGTTAATGTCTCTCACTGATAATGACATCATTGGACTTTCAGGGGTTTGGATGAGGTAGCTGTTATTGATCATTGCGGAGAATACCCTAATGTTCCTTTGATTGGTACCCAAGGAGGAATCTCTTATAATCCATGTCTAGCCCTCCGTCAGTTTGGAAGAGCCAGAAGAGCAGGGCCTCATGAGATGTTGGTGCCTCACATCAGTTTTGAGTTTCAGGTAGATAGTGACGAGTTGCGTCGTAGATTCATCAAGGCTTGGGACAGAATTCACAAAGCTGACCCCCATGAGTTGGGACCGAAGACTTCTCTACCTATGGAATCTTACTACAGATGGGTCCGCATCCGTGCTCAGAAGTTAGGTATGCCATATGAAGCTGTCAGACCCATCATTCTTGAATATCCTGATAGAGACGGGGTTCCTCCTATTGTTCTCCCTCCTCAGATACCTACTGATGTTGATACACTAAAGAGGTCTTGGGCGCAGCTACAGGAAGAACGGGATTCTTATCGGGAAAAGTTCAACGAACAGGAACAAAAGATCCGAAAGCTGACTAAGCAATTGGAGAACGAGCGGACATTGAACGACTACATCCGTACTAAGAAAAAGAGGCCCTGGGATCAATGATGAGCTTTGAATGTTCTTTTACAGTTGTTATTTCCCTTTTCAGTAGTTCCATTTTATGTAACGCCTAAGAGCAATCTGTTGAACAATTTAAATTCCAAAGTTTAAATCTAATAAAGTGTGTTCCTTTTTGTTTACAAAGTTGAATCTCGATTGTCTTTGAAAGCATAAATCATACGCATTCCATTCATCATGTGCATCACAGGTACTCTTCTTTTCAGGTTGCTTAATGTTCTTCGCTGTTTATTTCAGCAGCCATCATGAATCCTGAATCATCTACTGAGCAATCCTTCAAGGCCCTCCAGGCTCAGAACGCCCAGTTCCAAGAGTTGATCATGAGTTTAGCCCAAGGTCAAGAGGAATTGAAGGCTCTGCTGGTCAAGAAGAAGAAGAGAACTGTACTATTCAACACTGGCCGGAGGTTTGGCAACACACTGCAAAATGAGGTTGATCAAGCTGGTTATTCTGTAGGGAAAGACAGTCCCCAAGGGGGAAGGGTTCCTAGTCCTGTGGTCTCTGACAACGAGACTGATTTCAATGAAGAGCAGTACCCTCCCGCTGAAGACAAGTACAAGTAGTTAGAGGATCGTCTGAATGCCATGGAAATTCAACAAGTGCTTGGGTTGGATTTTGGAGATCTGGGTTTATCTTCTGGGGTGGTAATCCCACATAAGTTCAAGGCACCATCTTTCACGAAGTATGACGGGGCTTCCTGCCCTAAGCTACATCTCAGATCTTATGTGCGGAAGATCCAACCATATACTGTGGACAAGAACTTATGGATCCATTTCTTCCAGGAGAGTCTTTCAGGGACTCATCTCGAATGGTTCTATCAGCTGGATGGAACCAAGGTTCGTAACTGGGAGGACTTGGCTACTGCTTTTTATAAGCAGTATCAGTACAATGCCGACCTCGCTCCTACACGTACCCAACTCCAGGGTATGTCGCTAGGATCGGGAGAAGGTTTTAAGGAGTACGCGCAAAAATGGAGAGACTTGGCTGGCAGGGTGCAGCCACCGTTGACTGATCGTGAACTAGTGGACATGTTCTTGGGGACCCTATCTGGTCCATTCTTCAATCATCTCATTGGCAATTCCTCTGCAGGGTTTACAGACCTCATTCTGACCGGGGAAAGGATAGAAGCTGGTATGAAATCGGGGAAGATACAGAAGGGTGCATCCTCAAGTTCTGAAAAGAAGCCTTTTAAGAAGGAAGCCAGTGCTGTGTATGGTCCCAGGAGACAGAATAAACCAGAAAATAGCCAGGCTGTCAACGCGGTGGTGATCTCAAAGCCTGCTGCCGCTCCTCGGCAACCTAACCAACCAAGGGGTGAGAGACCCAGAAGAGAATACACTCGGCTTAGTATGACCTTGTCTCAAATATTGCCGCAACTGCTATCAACCAACTTGGTAACTGTCAGAGAAGCTCCGAAGGTGGTAAACACAACCTCTCCGAAGTACAATCCCAACGCCCGCTGTGCTTATCACTCTGATAGCCCGGGGCATTCTACTGATGATTGTTGAGCCCTGAGGAATAAGGTTCAAGACCTTATCGATGCTAAAGAGGTACAATTCGAGGCGCCCGAGAAACCTAATGTGGTGACAGCTCCCATGCCCAATCATGGGGTGAATGCTATCAGGGATGGTGACGAAGTGGAGGAATCTGAGTTCAACAGCTGGATCTACCCAACGACCAACGGTGGACTGAGCAATTGGACTGCTAAAGACTACATACCTGTTACTTTTGTTACTCAGTAATGAATTCCTTTGTTTTTAAATTTGTAATGAACAATAATCTGAAACTTTATGGCCTGGTATCTTACCCAGGGCACCGTGGCTTCATTTGTGAGGGCCTATTACTTTTTATTTCCATATATCATGAATAAAAACATTGGAGGTTTTTCGCATTTCAAATCTTGTGCTCCCTTTCTTTCTTTCTTTATATATTGCAAAACAACTATATTTACACACACTCACTCATACAGGTTTCAATCCACTCTGGATCTCACTGGTAACGACTCTGCTACTGCCAGTTATGACTTCGAAAATCCGATCAACTTAGCCGAAGACGAAGGTGAAGATGATTGCGAAGTGCCTGGTGAGCTTGCAAGACTGCTACTCCAGGAAGAGAGGGCCATTCAGCCACATGAAGAGCCAGTGGAAACGGTAAATCTGGGCACTGAGACAGACAGAAAGGAAGTCAAGATTGGTGCCAATCTAGAGCCCAGCATAAAACAACGGTTGATTCAGATGTTGCATGATTAGGTGGAAATCTTTGCCTGGTCCTATGAAGACATGCCTGGGTTGGATACCGACATTGTGGTCCATCACCTGCCTACCAAGGAGGAATGCCCTCCGGTTAAACAAAAGGTCCGCCACATGCGTCCAGAGATGTTCGAGAAGATCAAAGCTGAGGTTATGAAACAATTCGACGCCGGTTTTCTTGCAGTGACTTCTTACCCTCATTGGGTTTCCAATGTGGTTCCGGTGCCGAAGAAAGATGGTAAGGTCCGAATGTGTGTTGACTATAGGGATTTGAATAGGGCCAACCCTACAGATGATTTCCCCTTGCCTCACATCGACGTTCTAGTTGACAACACTGCTCAGCACAAGGTGTTCTCCTTCATGGATGGTTTTTCAGGTTATAATCAGATCAAGATGGCTCCTGAAGACATGGAAAAAACTACCTTTGTTACTCAGTGGGGCACCTTCTGTTACAAAGTTATGCCGTTCGGGTTGAAAAATGCTGGGGCAACCTACCAACGTGCCATGGTTGCTTTATTTCATGACATGATCCATCATGAGATAGAAGTATATGTCGACGATATGATTGCAAGGTCTCAAACTGAGGAGGAACACCTTGACCATCTACAGAAGTTGTTTGACCGTCTGAACTTGTACAAGCTGAGGTTGAACCCAAACTAGTGCACATTTGGGGTAAGATCTGGAAAGTTGCTAGGCTTCGTCGTGAGCGACAAAGGTATTCAAGTGGACCCTTCCAAAGTGAAAGCCATACAAGAGATTCCAGTTCCCAAGACAGAGAAAGAAGTTATAGGCTTTCTAGGACGTCTGAATTATATTGCCCGATTCATCTCGCATCTAACTGCTACCTGTGAACCAATCTTCAAGCTGCTGAAGAAAGATCAAGTAGTACGTTGGAATGATGAATGTCAGGCCGCTTTCGACAGAATTAAAGAGTATCTCCAAGAACCACCCATTCTTATGCCACCGGTTGAAGGGAGACCTCTAATACTATACCTGACAGTACTTGACAGCTCAATGGGGTGTGTGCTGGGGCAGCATGACGAGTCTGGCTGAAAAGAGCACGCCATTTATTACCTTAGCAAAAAGTTTACCTACTGTGAGACCCGATACTCACTGCTCGAGAAAACTTGTTGCGCTTTGGTATGGGCTGCTCGCCGGCTGAGACAGTATATGCTGACTCACACTACTCTGTTGATTTCAAAAATGGATCCAATCAAGTACATATTCGAAAAGCCCGCCTTGTCCGGAAGAATAGCAAGATGGCAAATGATCTTGACAGAATATGACATCCAGTACACGACTCAGAAAGCAATCAAGGGAATTGTATTGGCAGACCATTTGGCACACCAGGCAGTGGACGACTACCAGTCAATGAACTTTGAGTTTCCAGACGAGAACATCATGGTAGTGACTGATTATGAAGTACCTGGACCGGATGAAGGACCTGAGGAAGGATCCCGATGGTCTATGCACTTTGATGGAGCCTCGAACGCTTTGGGTAACGGTATCGGCGCTGTGATCATATCCCCAAAAGGCACTCATACTCCACTCACTACCCGACTATGTTTCAACTGCACCAACAACATGGCAGAGTATGAGGCATGCATCATGGGTCTTCAAGCTGTGATTGACTTAAGGATCAAGTTTATGAGTGTCTTCAGAGATTCCGCTCTCGTGATCAATCAGATCAAAGGCGAGTAGGATACGAAACACCCAAACCTTATTCCTTACAAAGAGTGTGTGTTGACGTTAACCCCCCATTTTACGGAGATAACTTTTGAACACTTCCCGAGAGAGGAAAATCAGTTGGCGGACGTGCTGGCTACGATGTCTTCTATGTTCAAAGTCAAATGGGACAACGAGGCTCCCCGAATCATTATCTGGAAACTGGACGAACCTGCATATTGTTGTGATCTTGAGGCTGAGGAGGTAACTGAAAAAACCTGGTATCATGAGGTGAAGAGGTACTTGGAAGCTCAAGAATATCCCGAGGGTGCATCTATCAATGACAAGAAATTCCTGAGAAGGTTCGCGGCAAAGTTCTTCCTCAGTAACGACATTCTATATAAGCGAAACCATGATTCAACCTTACTACGTTGTGTGGATAAGACTGAAGCAGAAAGAATCATGGCAGAGCTGCATGAAGGTACCTTCGGAACGCATTCCAGTGGACACACCATGGCAAAGAAAATCCTTCGGGAAGGATATTTCTGGTCCACAATGGAAGCCGACTGTTACCAACATTCTCGGACGTGTCACAAATGGCAGATCTACGCTGATAAGGTGCACGTTCCTCCAGTTCCTCTGAATGTCTTGACAGCACCTTGTCCTTTTTCAATGTGGGGCATTGATATGATCGGCGAGATCAAACCTACGGCATCCAACGGGTATCGCTTCATCCTGGTGGCGATCGATTACTTCACAAAATGGGTTGAAGCAGCTTCCTATGCTACGGTAACCAAGAACGTCGTGGCACGGTTTATTCGGCATAACCTGATCTGTCGATACGGTGTACCCGAGAGGATCATTACGGATAATGGTACCAATCTTAACAATAAGATGATCACTGAGCTCTGCGAACAATTCAAAATACAGCACCACAACTCTTCTCCTTACCGGCCGAAGATGAATGGGGATGTAGAAGCAGCAAATAAGAATATCAAAAAGATTGTGCAGAAGATGACAGTGACCTATAAAGATTGGCTCGAGATGTTACCGTTTTCTCTTCACGAGTACCGTACCTCAGCGAGAACGTCAACCGGGGAAACTCCCTTTTCCTTGGTCTATGGCATGGAGGCAGTCTTACCGATTGAAGTCCAGATACCCTCTCTCCGGATAATGAAGGATGCAGGTCTGAGCGAAGATGACTAGATCCAGACTCGACTTGATCAATTAAACCTAATTGACGAAAAGAGACTCACTGCTATTTGTCATGGTCAAACATATCAAAAACGGATGATCAGGGCTTTTAACAAGAAAGTCAGACCACAAGAATATCAAGTCGGAGATCTGGTGATCAAGCGCATCATTCTTCCTCAAAGTGATCCTAGGGGCAAATGGACCCCTACATACGAAGGGCCATTTGTGGTTAAACATGTCTTCTCAGGAGGGGCCATGATTCTAACCACTATGGATGGTGACGACCTTCCTCACCCCGCCAATGCAGACATAGTAAAAAGATACTACGCATGAACTAAAGACCCGCTAGGTTGACACACCTAGGCAAAAATAAGGGCTTCCCGGCGAACCAAAAGGGTTCGGGCAAAAATAAGGGATGAAATGAAAAAAATCTGTACACCCGGCAAGTCGAAAACCTGAAAAGGCGGCTTGGGCAAAAATGGGTATCCCGGTGGACTGAAAACCCGAAAGGGAAGTTCAGGCAAAAGTTAGGGATAAAGCGTAATACTATGTCTCATTGAATCACCTTGCATCTAGAATCCGGTATCAAACACCAGGTTCAGACGGCATCGATCAGTCAGCTTCATCTTCAACTAAGCAGCCAAGTGATGAGACGCTCGAAGATATAAAGGCGATAGCAGAGTTGGAACCCAGTGGGATTATTCCTTTCACATAGCTGTTTTGTTTTCCTTTTCACAAAATTGTATAAACTCTGTTGTTCGGCTGCGTCCTCTTACTAGGACGTCAGCCTCTTGTACATAAACGCCTATTTACAGGAAAATTAAAAAAAATCAATACAAATTCACTATTCAGATAAATTACCAATTGTTTTTCCTTTTTCTGTTCTGTTTTGCAAAGAACGTCCAATGTTCAATTTTTGATATATGCATTTAACACTAATTGCTAACTCATAAATATTTGCATACGAAACAAAGGATTAATTACAGGTGACATCAGAAACAGGGGCAATAATGAGTTGTCTAAGTGATCTAGTTGCTCTGTCCACCAAGGTACCAAGGTAAGTTCGGCTGAAGAATGTAATCAAGATACCTTAATTCCCCAGAGAGTGAGCCAAGGTTCATCCATACTCCCCCCGAGCAGAGAAGGCACAACATCTCCAGCAAGTCCGCAACACTCTCCCCAAGTAGAGTTAGCCTACTGTCAGCCTTAAGGAAGTTGGATTATTCCCAGCAAATCTCAATATTCCCCAACGGAGTATACAAACATTCCTAACAAGCATCCCCGACAGTCTTGATCTAAGATTGTTCCCCGGCGGAATACCAGACATCCCAGTAGAGCCACTTCCCCAGTGCAGTCCAAAGTCTCCCCAGGAGAATTAAATCAATCCCCCAGTAGGAAGCTTATCCCCAGTAGATTCTGGAAGCTTGTCCCCTGCAGAGCACACGTATCTCTCCCCGACCATGTCCAAAGGTTATGCTCCACCATAGCTTATAACTGGGTTATCCTCAGCCAACTACCACGGAAAGATCGTCCCCGGCGAAGTTCTTCCTATCCCCCAGCGGAGTTCATCAATTCTTCCGACATAACTCATCAATGGTATCCCCAGCGGAGTTATCATCAAACCTCAGCGAAGCATCTCTTCCCCACAGAGTAGTTCCCCGCAGAGTAATCTCTCCAACAAATTTATTCCTCAACGGAGTCATCTTCTCCTACGGGTTTATTCTCGCAACCATCATCCCCAGCGGAGATGAAGAACCCTACTCTTCACCATCAGCCCAGGATTCAACAAACTCCAGGCATTCGTCAAGGATTTATTTTCCTAGACAAAAATACGTTCATAAACATCACATCTTCATACATCATAGCATGCACGTACGCATCATGAACATACAATCTCATTTATTTTGAGAACGTCATGCATCTCATACATCATGACATTACATACAACTAACGTTTTGTCTATTCAGGACAAAGCTCAATACAAAGATAATTACTATCAACTGTCGCAATTCCAGATTCGATTCCTGTATCCGGCCAGGGAATATCTGTTGACGACTAATTCCAGACTCGACTCCTGTATCCTGCCAGGGCACGTCTGAAGAGTTTGAAGATTCGATTCCTGTATCCGGCCAGGGCATATCTGTTGACGACTAATTCCAGACTCGATTCCTGTATCCTGCCAGGGCACGTCTGAAGAGTTTGAAGATTCGATTCCTGTATCAAGCCAGGGCATATCTGTTGACGACTAATTCCGGATTCGATTCCTGTATCTTGCCAGGGCACGTCTGAAGAGTTTGAAGATTCGATTCCTGTATCCGGCCAGGGAATATCTGTTGACGACTATTTCCAGACTCGATTCTTGTATCTTGCCATGGCACTTCTGAAGAGTTTGAAGATTCGATTCCTGTATCAATCCAGGGCATATCTGTTGACGACTAATTCCGGACTCGATTCCTGTATCTTGCCAGGGCACGTCTGAAGAGTTTGAAGATTCGATTCCTGTATCCGGCCAGGGCATATCTGTTGACGACTATTTCCAGACTCAATTCCTGTATCTTGCCAGGGCACGTCTGAAGAGTTTGAAGATTCGATTCCTGTATCTTGCCAGGGCATATCTGTTGACGACTAATTCCATACTCGATTCCTGTATCCTGCCAGGGCACGTCTGAAGAGTTTGAAGATTCGATTCCTGTATCCGGCCAGGGCATATCTGTCGACGACTATTTCCAGACTTGATTCCGGTATCTTGCCAGGGCACGTCTGAAGAGTTTGAAGATTCGATTCCTATATCAGGCTAGGGTATATCTGTTGACGACTATTTCCAGACTCGATTCCTGTATCTTGCCAGGGCACGTCTGAAGAGTTTGAAGATTCGATTCCTGTATTCGGCCAGGGCATATCTGTCGACGACTATTTCCAGACTCGATTCATGTATCTTGCCAGGGCATGTCTGAAGAGTTTGAAGATTCGATTCCTGTATCCGGCCAGGGCATATCTGTCGACGACTATTTCCAGACTCGATTCCTGTATCTTGCCAGGGCACGTCTGAAGAGTTTGAAGATTCGATTCCTGTATCCGGCCAGGGCATATCTGTTGACGACTATTTCCAGACTCGATTCCTGTATCCTGCTAGGGCATGTCTGAAGAGTTTGAAGATTCGATTCCTATATCCGGCCAGGGCATATCTGTTGACGACTAATTCCAAGACTCGATTCCTGTATCCTTCCAGGGCACGTCTGAAGAGTTTGAAGATTCGATTCCTGTATCTAGCCAGGGCATATCTACGTAAAGAGTTTGAAGATCAACCCCTGTAACAGGCCAGGTAATTATCTTTCTTTCTCATGTACGCAAGTTCTCGCTAAGGAATATCTTACGCGATCGACACCTAGATTGCATCTATAAGCCCATCCACATACCAACAGTCTCCAAATGGCATCTATAAGCCCATTCCCGACAAGATTCTGTTACAGCGTCAGATGGCATCTATAAGCCCATCCCCCTATACATCATCTCTCTAAATGGCATCTGTAAGCCCATTCCCACCATCACACTGCTAATATTCTACTATGTGAGTGCAAATTTCTGGGCACTCTAGTGTTCAATCATCTTCCACCTTCGGATCACGAAAGGCATGCAAGCCAATCTACATCCTCAGGTCTAAGAAGATTGAACAGGGGCAACTGTTGTACCCCAAAATTTTCCCTCCCATATTCTTTAAGATTTGGCAAGATCAAGCTTCAAAATCTCCTAAGGGTTGCACAGTCCAATTGCCTCCTAACATAGTTAAAATTAGGGTTTTGGTTCTTGCAGAGAAATTGAGGTTCTCAAGGGTCCAATCAAGTCCCATATGCCTATATACATTGTCAAGCATCCATATGTCAAGTTTCAAGACTCATAGCATCAAATTGCACAGTCAAAAGCCCTAATTGCTCCACAGTCAACTACAGGGGTAAAATGGTCATTTGACAGTCAAAAGTCAAAAGTTTTGGTCAAACATCTTATTTTGAAGCCACAATCATCATTTGATCAATTCTTGATCATGATTCCACAAGCATGGCTCAAAAAGTCTCAAGATGCAAAAGTTTCTATTTTTGGACAGCTGAAAAGTCAACTGCAAATTGACCAAGGCATAACTTTTTCATGGTTCATCAGAAAAATCCCATCCAATGCTCATTTTGAAGAGGATGACATTTCCTACAACTCATCTTCACATTCCAAGTCCAAGAAATGCTCTCACAAAAAGTTATCAATTTCAACATTATAGGTCATTTTCAAAAGTCAACAAAAAGGCACTTTAAGTCAAAGACCATAACTTGAGATTGGTAAATCAAAATGACATGGGACCAAAGGCATTGGTTAGAGGACTTCAAGACCTTTCCAAAATGTCCAAGAACATGTTCATAGCTTCAAAATTGAGCAAGATATGCATTGGAGAAGTTGGGAAATTTTTGGGAACTTTCAAAAGTCAACTTTGCCTAAAACACTTCAATTTCAATTTTGCTAATGGGCCTCAAATTCTTTCTTGAATCTTTACCCAAAGCCTATGCACGACCCATTGAGCTTAAAATAATTTATTTTCTTATTTTTAATTAATTAATTGAATTTATATTTATATTAATTCATTTAATTGGTTTTAATTATAGGAAAATTCAAAGATATGCTTTTTTAGATCTTTTTGTGTAGCAAATATGACTAGGGCAAGCTGGCAACTCGTTTCTCAATCAACAAGGCAAGATATCCATGATTGGCAAAGTTTCATGAAAGAAAAGATTGAAAAAAGATATGATTGGCAATCACACATTCAAGTCATAATGCCATGGACTTTTGGCCTTATTTTTGACCTAAATTCATTCACATACATATGCTGAGGCCAACCCTAGTGTAGAACACACGAAAAAGCTGCTAAAAACTCCATAGCCAAATTGCAAAAAACTCAAGAAAAGTGTGAAACTGATTTCCTACTTGCAGCGTGTTTCAAAGCCTAAAAAGGATTCAATCACCTTGCCTGAGTCTCCAGGAGTCTATTGGCATCAAGAACCAGTCCAAACACGCAAAGAATCAAAGACAATAAGCCACACGGTTTGCCTTATTTTTCAAACCTGCATATCATGTTTCGCGTGCTTTTAATCTATTTTCTTGTTTGATTTATGCTAATAGGGACCTTCTGAAGCGATTGGGATAATCTAATTGAACTAACGCTGCCTGAATCAAAATATACCATGGACGAAATTTAGGTTTTTAAAGCTTGGATTTTGGGGTTTTTTACAGGAGGAAAAATTGGACCATATCATGACCATGGTTGAATTCGTCAAGGCCAGACGAATTCAACCAAACCCTCGCGCTCAATTTATGTGATCCATAGGGCTATTCGCTATCCTTGGGACTTTTACTTTGTGGGGGTTTAAAACCCCCGCTATCTTGTTTTCTGTTTACAGGGCAAAGGAGGAAGACAATAGGTGGCAGCCTGTGGTTGGAAGATTCAAATTCAGCGCGCGTTATTTTGATTTCACGTCATAATATTTGTTTTCTTATATAATATTCATCACCCAGTATATTAACAAAAGCACGCATTTGGCTTGGTGGTAGATGACTTGTCCAATGATCACTGGGACCTGGGTTCGATTCCCAGGTCCCCCCACATAATTGATTATTTTTGTTCTAATGTATTCTAGTGCAGCGCCTCATCCAACGTTCCACCATGGGCCTCACGCGTCAGCTTGCCATGTGGCCTTGATCACCAATCTGAAGGCCAGGAGGTGATGAACACTCAATGCCTTGGTCAATGAACACGCACACGATCAGGAAAGTCAACAAGGCCTTGTGCTTCTTGGGCCTGAATTCCAGAATTTTACCTCCTCATGGGCCATCACCCCCCTTGGTTTGCATATTTAATTTAATTTTCTTTTCTTTTGAATTTCTTTAAATTTCTTTAATTATTATTATTATTTCACCTCAAATTAATTTTCCTAATAAAAATCAGCAATAAAAAAAATTGTAAATATATTTAATTATTATTAATTTCACCATTAACCTATTTTTATGAATAAATATTAACAATTAATATAGTTTATTTTAGGTTTTAAATTTTAATCATTTTTCTTAATAAATAAAAATTGTATAGAATTAGGTTTTGACTTTTAATTATTTTTATCATTATTGATTATTATTATTATTATTGTAAATAAACATGTGAATCAAATAATTTAATCAATTAGCCTAATTTTGACCTTTTTCATTAATAAGTAAAATAAACTTAGATCTAGGGTTTCCTTTTAATTTTAACTTCTTTATTTTCATAAATACAAAAAACATAAAAACACACTTTCCTTTCTTTAATTAAATAATTAATTAGGTTTTAATTTAATTTAATTTCAAGCAAAGGGTCCAAAACCCTCGGACGTTCCCGGTTTAATTCTTGTCGCGCATTATTTTTCTTATTGATTATTTTGTAACTGGTCAAGGATGTAATAGTAATTAGGTTTATTGCTTTTATTTACTTTCCGCATCTTTATCAAAAACGGGTCTTTGTATTTTGGCGATGTATAGACCCGCGCCTTGTAATAGCGTAGTTTTTACCTTTCCGTATTTTAATTTTCCGCACTCCTAACTGCTAAATTGCATGAAAGAATGTATGATAACTAAAAACAACTCGTAGCTCACAATTGCCTGATCCAAGATAAATGTTAACATGAAAACAACACACAAACGCACACACCACTTCTAGGGTACGCTTCACTCATTGCCTCGAAACGTGGTCGTCAAGTATAGGACGTTTTAGCAGTCGCTCTTATGTCTAAGATCCAGTCGCCTCGAAACGGTTGCCTCGGATTAAAAAGGATCTAGGACATTAGGGTTACTTCTAAGGTATCCTACTATTGCTTCGGTAACCACACTGTCCCTACAATCGAATTGACCCGAACACCTCCAACGGTGGTGCTACCTACCTCGTGGGATGGCACTACCTTAAGGACTTTCACACAGCCTAATTCCTTAGGGTAGGTAGATGACTCATGGGTACTTGCTCTCTTCAAAAACAAATCAAACAAATATTTTCACACTGACACTTTCAAGAAGCTTTCAGAACAAATTTTTCAAACACTCTTGAGGACAGATACAAGAGTCATTCAGAAATCTTTCAATGAAACTTTTTCAAACCCACTCACATTTTGAAAAGCAAACATTTTGAAAACATAAGAGCAAGTACCTAAGAGCCCGTGGATAACCACGGATAGAAAGGGTGATAACACCTTCCCTTTCTATAAATCTACCTCCCGAACCGAGAGACATTCTCAATAAAGAATTTTGCTGTGCTTTTGTCCTTTCCATGTTGGAGAACATAAAAGACGGTGGCGACTCTTCCTTCCGCGACATTTCGCGAACCAGCTTTAAACAGTCAGTTCTATTTCCACCGATCACACATTCTTACGAACGATAATCATTACAAAGTTTTCCTAAATGATGGCTCCTTTTCAAAATACTTTAAAAAAAACCACACAAAGCACATTTTCAAACCTAAGAAAGTGATCTAGCAAGCAACTAAGAGCCCATGGAAAACCATGGATGAAAAGGCTGCCAATACCTTCCCTTTTCATAATCTACCCCCTGAACTCAAGAAAACATATCTAAAGGTTTTTCCTGTTCTTTTCAGTCTTTCCTTATTGGATAAAAGAAAAGTCGGTGGCGACTCTTGCTAACCACAACATTTGCGATAAAATGCAAAACAACCAAGTCAGTTCTCCCACTGTGTTTCAGTTTTGTACCCCCTTTCCCGAAGCATTGTAATAGCATAAGACCTTTATTTTCTGTTTTTTACCACTTTTACTTATTATTGTAATTAAGCATGCATGGCAAGATGTAAAATCAATCGTTAGATAACCCTAATCAAGATAAATTTACTGAAAACAAATCACTTTTCACACACGCACCTCTAGGGTAACCTCATTGTTGCCTTCGGAATGAAATACAGTCATGTCCCTCGAATGTGGGACGGTTTAGAAAAGACCCTCGGTTAAAATATCGTAGTCCCTCGATGACCCTTCGATGCTACCTCGGTAAATGATCTTAGTCCCTTACGATAAATTTGTAAAGCGCCCTACAAGTTGCCTTCTATCACTGTTCGGTGATCCACGCCTGTCCCTCACATCCAACGATAGGGCTTCCTACTAACTAATGGTAGGGTAGCACTATCTAAAGGAGGAGGAAAAGATCAAAGACTTTTTGAGTAGGTAGATTGCTCGTAATCGCTTGCTCACAAACTAAAACAATTTTTACATCTCACACTTTCAAAAATGACTAATTTTAAAATGCTTTATAAACACTCTTGAGGCATGATTCAACGATTATTATAAAACAGAATGCCTGACATTGGCATCTTTAAAGCACTTTTCCCAAAACAACACTTTTCCAATAAATATTTTCTAAATAAACATTTTGTAGGCATTCTCAACGATACGAGAATAATTACAAAATTGTCACACTTAAGCATTTTCAAAATATTTTCAAACATACACAATCACAAATCATTTCAAAAGTGAGCTAGCGATTAAGAGCCTGTAGATAACTACGGATGAGAAGGGTTCTAACACCTTCCCTTTTCATAACCTACCCCCTTACTCAGAAAAATTCTCAAAAGGTCTTTCTTGTTCTTTTCTCCCTTTCCTTTATTGGATAAAAGAAAAGTCAGTGGCGACTCTTGTTATCCGCAACATTTGCAATAAAACACAAAACCAAAAGTCAGTTCCCCCACTGTATTACTGGAAGTTACAAGGGACACGTGGGTCTTAAGAAAGCGAAGCCCGTCAAGAAATTAGTTATTTTCATTTATTATAAATAAAGCACTTAGTTCATAGTGTAGAAGGTTCAAACTTTCACATTCCTACACGCTAGTCACTCAGAGTACCCAGCGAGCGAAATGAGTTAAGCAGGAGCGATGTTTGTTTGAATCAACCTATTTTCAATTATTTTGATGTTATTTCATCCAATTTTACAGTTTAAACGTCTTTGTTTTATTTTCCGTTTCCTGCTTTATTGCTTTGGGTCTGTTTCGCCTTAGTCGAACCTACCCCTTTTGAAAACACTTTGTGAAAACACTCGAGAATAGAGGCATTATACTGAGATTCCTTGATCAATCTCGCTAGTAAACTTTTTTTTAAGAGACCAACATTATTTACCAAAACCAGAGGGAAATAGTGACATACAAAAACAAACAAAGCCCTTAAAGTACTCTCAAAACCCTAAACCATTATTTCAACCACACACTTTTTTTAATGATAATGCTTAACTTTCTAGGTTTAGTAAGTCCCTTTATATATACTCTTCCAGTATGGGTTTTGACTCTTCAATCAAATCCAATCTTCCAGTTTTAAATCACATGTAGAATCTTTTCCCCTAAAATAGGAACAAATCTTCAAAGTTTCCTAAAAACTCTCCAAGATCCTTTTTATGAAACCAAATCAAATCCGCACTATTCCTAAAATATCCTTGCTTGGATGCACCTGTAGAGACTAGAATCATCAAGAATCTCATATTTTAAAATCAAATCTTCAAGGATTTAAACAACTGTATTGTTATGATGTTTTGGTATAACATGTCACAACATCTGTTAGAATATTTTTCAAAAACAGTAACAACAAATTGTGATGTACTAGTTGGTCAAGATGTCATAACATCTTGCTAAGCATAACGAAATGAGTTTTTACCAAAATTGTTTCTAATCATAAAATCACAGACCTAAGAACCTCATTTAAAATAAGTACCCCATCCAACATATTCCTACTAGAAGAGAAAGTTTTTTCGCTAGGGGAAAAGAGTTTACCGATGACCACCTTTAATCTAGAAGAAAGTAACTTCGACAAGATTCTATATGAGCTAAAAATAAGGAAAATCTCCCTATAATCATCCAAAAAAGCGGGTTCTCTGATTTAGGAATCAAAGCCAAAAAAGGTGCAGTAATCGCTTTAGGAATAGAAACAACCGAATGAAGTTCATTTACAAAGTTAATAACATCAACCTTCACCATCGACCAACAAGCCTTATAAAACCCCATGTGGAAACCCTCTGGCCTCGTACTCTTATCACCGTAACAACTCCACACAACCTTCTTAATCTCCTCTTCTGAAAAAGGAATCTCTAAATAGTTCATATGCTACTCTGATAACTTACCAAACTCAACCCTTATCAGCTTTGGTCTATTGAACCATGACTCTCTAAATTGCAGCTCAAAGTAGTTCAGTGTCTTGTCTTTGACCTCACCCATATTGTCAATCCATCCATTAGGTGAATTAATCCCCAAAACTAAATTCCTTCAAAACCTTTGCTTCATAAATTTATAAAAGAATATTGAATTATAGTCATCTTTCTTAAGCCAACGACATCTCTCTTTTTGGCAGAGAAAAAATCCTTCTCAATTAGAGAACTCCAGACTTTCTTGGAAACAAGAAACCTCTTGATAGCCAAAACCTCAGCATCCACCGTACCTTCATAAGAAGCCTCAAAATCTAAGGCATTAAGGACCTTGACAACCTCATCCACTCTAAAGTTAAGATGACTGAAAAACTTGAAATTTCATCATCTTAAATGAATCTGCAACATTTTCAATTCTATTTATTGACAAAAGAGGTCTTACCAACAACAACCATATATGATGTACCCCAAAATTTTCCTTCTCATTTTTCTCAACATTTCACTCACAAGATGTCCATTGGTTCAAGAAGGCACAAGGATGGATCAACTCAATACACCTCCTCAAGCACTAATGACTCAAAATTAGGGTTTGAGTTTGCACAAGTACAATTAGACTCTTAAGGCCCCATATGACTTTCATGGATCATTTTGGACTCTCAAGATTTCTCATGTCAAGTTTCAAGCTTTGGATCACATTTTTGCTCAATCAATTGATCAATTGACCTAAAATCAACTATATTGGGAAAAAAGTCAACTGTGGTCAATTTACAGTCAAACTTCATAATTGTTTTTATCCATATAAACATTTTGAATTCATATATGTCAATTGATCAATTTTGGATCACAATTCCTCAACAAATTTGATCAGATCACCAAAAGGGCAAAATGGTCAAAATTAGGGTTTTGACTAAGAAGACTCAATTTTTGACTTTTGACCAAATACATGAATTATTGATTTGAGACTTGACATAAAGGATTCAAAGGCATCATATTGACTTAATGGCATGGTTCAAAATACTTCTCAAGATCAATTGATTGATAGTTGAAATTTAGTAAACTAATGAAAAAGTCAACTGTACACTGAAAAGCCAAACTTTGACTTCTTGATCAAAATCAAGTTTCAAAAATCATATTTCATCAAGACATGTCAAAATATGAAGATTGTTCATCAATAAATTAAAAAAAGTCAAAATTATCTTTGAAAAGTCAAAATTCTAAGACTTAGAAATTTTTCTAAGTGTTAGAAAGTTAACTTTTTTTCACGACTTTGTGCCAAATTTTCACTATGATGCAAGGTGATTCAAGGAAAACTTCCGACATGAAATTTGTACATCTAAATTAGATCTAAAACATTGTAGGGCAGGAATTTTTATAGAAATTCTTGGATTTT
Organism: Vicia faba; assembly: GCA_948472305.1. Lineage (NCBI taxonomy): Eukaryota > Viridiplantae > Streptophyta > Magnoliopsida > Fabales > Fabaceae > Vicia > Vicia faba. The sequence continues at coordinate 155,614 of CATIWC010001510.1, read as the reverse complement.
AAGTTATAAATTCATGAAGTCGTGGCATTTTTTATTAAACACTTGGAGAAATTTTAAGCATGTTTCATCAGGTTTTTATCCTAACTTCTTATCCAAGTTTCACATAGTTACAAATGGAGTTTTAAAAAGTGAAAAACAAGAATGTTTTAGAGGATGTTTCAAGCTTTCCAAAACATCCAACAGCATGAATTTATCATACTTGAGCTAGGAGATTCAAGGACCTAAAGTGGAGCATTGATTCTTGATTTACAAGGCAGATTTGTGATGAACAAGGAACCAAAATCTTATCTATGCTTCATAATATTCACTTTACAGACCTCAAACTTGTAAATCACTCCTAAATTGAATTCTTACACAACTATTTAAGCTATGATCCAAGTGTTTGAGCCTTTGTCCAAGTAATCATTCCATATTTGGAAGAAAGCAACATATCCATTCTTGAAAAGTTCACTTTAATCACAAAGTCAATTTCTTGAGCCTCTAAATTGTTATTCTAATCAAAATCAAATTGTACAAGTCATAACAAACATGTTTAAACTAATCAACCACTTTATATATCTTACTACAAGCATTGGAAACATGTTCTTCATGCTTGCTTCAAAAACAAGCAAGATAGCCATAACATGTGATTAAAAATCTGAGTTGTTTCAAGTCCTAAACCTTCTCTATGAATAGAGAGGCCAATTACAAGAGAAAGAGGTGAGAACAAATAGAGAAAGGCCATAAGTTTTGTTGTGTTGATAAACCCTCAAAATCTCATATTCAAAAAAGCCATAACAGTCCATAAAGTTCCCACTCTTGAGCTTTTAAATTCAAATCCTAGAACTGTACATACTTTGTGAGTTCTGTCCAAACATCTAAGCACTTTGCATACATCACATAGAAGTCGTTCCAACTCAAGAACATCTTATGTAACATATATATTTTTCTAAGCTCAAGAACAGTCAAGACATCAACTCAAACTAAAAGCACAAAAATCCAGCTGCAAGGTAAGTCTTCTTGACTTTTAACTCCTCATAAAGAATCATTAATGATTCATTTTTGAAGATAAAATGTAGTAATTATTTCCCTTGATGCTAACCATATGCTTATCTTTCATTTTCACTAACCATGTGTTGAGAACTAACCTATGTATGCAGCAAGACAATGATAGAGTGAAAAATTGTAGTATGAGTCAACACATACTCACATGAGTCGACTCATTTTAGTCGCAGGACAGGTTATGAGTCGACAGAAAACCTCATGAGTCGATGCATACTGCTATAACAGGCACAAAATAGAAATAAAAAATACACATGAGTCGACACAAAAAAGGAATGAGTCAACACATACCATTATGCGTCGACTCATATTGAGTTGATTTGGTTTTACATAGAAACATGTGTCGACACATAAATGTTAAAAAAATCTTTTTTTCTTTCTTTTACACTATTTTTACATATTTTACATACTTTCTTCATTGATATTCAATATGGTTGTAATATTTAAGCTCCTATTTCATCCCCATTTGTAAATTATATTCCCCCATCCCCCTAATGATGTAATAGCATAGGATTTTAATTTCCTCAAATTTATCGTTTTTCATATAATTATTAGTAATTAGAGTGTGTATGGCAAGACTAAAATCAATCCTAGACAATCCTAATCCAAGACAAAGCAATGCATGAAATCAAAACACTTTCATACTACACCTCTAGGGTTAACTCCACGTGTTGCCTTGAGAAAATGGTCATGTTATGCATGTGAGATGCCTTAGCAAAAACAATCAAAAATACAAGATCATAGTCCCTCGACGATTCTACGAATGTTGCCTTATAAATGATTTTAGTCCCTTAAGAAAAATGCTAAGGTATCTCGCAACATTGCATCTTATGAGTATACGATAACCCACACTCGTCCCTTTACATCCAAAGATAGGACTTCTTACCAATCAATGATAGGATGGCATTGTCAAAGGAAGAGAAAAATGAAAAAAAGAATTTTGAGTAGGTAGAATGTTCTTAGTTTCTTACTCACAATCCATCTTCAAAACAAACATCTTTTCAAATACACCAAAAACTTTCAAAATAAGAATCGTTACAAAGTTTTCCTAAACGAAGGCACTTTTCAAAAACACTTTCAAAAACCACCACAAATGCATTTCAATCAAAGCAATTTCAAAAGTGATCTAGCAAGAAACTAAGATCCCGTAGATAACTACTATGAAAAGGGTGCTAACACCTTCCCTTTTCATAACCTACCCCCTGAACTCAAGAAAATATCTCAAAGGTCTTTCCTATTCTTTTCACCCTTTCCTTATTGGATAAAAGAAAAGTCGGTGGCGACTCTTGCTATCGACAACAATTTCGATCAAACGCAAAACAACCAAGTCAGTTCTCCCACTGTATTACAGAACTGGCGACTCTTTTGGGGAATAAACTTAAAAGTTGGGTTACCTTAGAGCTAGATCACATTTAATTGCTTTCATTGTTTTATTTGTTCGCTTTACATTTGTGGGGCCTTGTTGGGATTGTATTGATCCTCTACCCGGATCTGGGAACATCATTAGGTAAGTAGCAATAGATCGTAGAGATTGTGCGAGGTATACCGACATGGTTGAAGCGATAACTATGTTAGTGTGACACATTTATTGGTATCGATAGCCCTTGAGTCCATTCAAGGAGAATACGGGGCCGTTGTATGGTGTCATGAAGTACTAACTAACCTTAGAACCTTTAATTGAAAAACTTGGCCATTAGGAAGTAGTGAGATATCCAGATTTGGTGAAGTGTGAAGTTGAGTGGTACTCGATGCTACGCTCATTGAGATCAGACTTTCGGGATATTTCGATCTCTAATAAAGAGGCTTGCACTGAAACAATGCCCGATGAAGAAATAACAGTGATATTGAGATTCCCTAGAACCCGGTTACTTTCTAGGACAGTTTGAGCCAACTAAACTTCAAAGAGGGTACTTACCAATGAAACCTCATGCAAGCCAAAACCTAAGGACTCGTTTTCTTTGTGTGTATATACTTGTACATAACATCATGACATCATACCATGGCATTTTGCACTAACCATTTCAAGGACCTGGAGATTTATCTTTGTCTTGTTTTGTAGGACATGGCTTCCACCCGCATGAATACTATCCAAATTAACCTCGTAAGAGTGCCTCCTCAACTCAAAGACTTAGCGTCAAGGGTTCCTGAGAAATCTCCATTCACCAAAAGACATGGTCAACTTCTCAATCTGGTTACCTCAAGCCTTGATGAAGACATGATGAAGGTGCTCTTTTAGTTCTTTGACCCTTTACACCATTGCTTTACCTTTCCTAATTACCAACTTGTGCCTACTATGGAAGAATTTTCTCAACTCTTGGGAATCCCAGTTCTTGATAAACTACCCTTCAACATTATTTAAAGAGACCCAAGACCTGAGGAGATTGCTCGAGCTCTACATTTGCAGCTATCTGACGTTGCATCTAATTGGGAAACAAGAAGTGGTGGCAAAGGGTTCCTAGCCAAGTTTTTGTTGGAGAAGGCTCAAGATTCTTAGCATGCTACGGATCTACAAGCCTTTGAGGAAGTGTTGGCTCTTCTCATCTATGGGATGGTTCTATTTCCTAATCTTGACTAACTCATAGATGTGAACATAGTCAAAAAATTTCTATCTCGCAATTTGGTTCCTACTTTATTTTGGGATATCATGCATTCTCTTCACTCTCGCACCATGAAGATAAGAGGACTTCTTATGTGTTGCAATCCTATTTTAGCTAGGTGGTTTATTTCGCACCTACCCCGGTTTGTTGTGAAGAATGAGCAGGGCTTAAGATGGTCTAGTAGGTTGATGTCACTCACACATTTTGATATTTATTGGTGTTCTCGGTCCATGGAGAACATTACCATTATTGATCGTTGTGGGGAATTCCCTAATGTACCCCACTTGGCATTAGGGGAGGTATTACCTACAATCCTTGTCTGGCTTTGTGACATTTTGGGTATGCTAGGAGGGATGGCCGTCATGATGCACTTGTCCAAGGAATTGCATTCAACTATGAGAACAATGTCCAAGGTTATCGTCAGAGATTCATACGAGCTTGTGGCATGGTTAACAAGGTTGATAGCAAGACATTGGGGCATAAGAAATCCATTCCTTTGGGTCCTTATCTCAAGTGGGTGCAAACTAGCTCCAAAAATCTCATGATTCCTTATGAAGCCATCCTACCTATCATCATGGAGCCTGTTGTCGAATGAGATGTTCCATATACTTTCCTTTATCCTGATATGCCTACTTCTCTCGAAGATTTGAAAACACCTTAGATTCAGCTAAAGGGGGAGTGAGACACCTTTGAAGCCTAGTTTTATGCAAGCGAGAAGAAGACATTGGAGCTCACGAGACAACTTCAAGAGGAAAGGAGCCCGAATGCCTATATCGCTCCAAAGAGGAAGCATCCATAGGAAATTTGAGCCATTGTTATTGTATTTTTGTTCATTTTGTTTCTTTTGTTTTAGTGTAAGCCCGAGAGGCATGTTGTAATCAATTTGAACTTATTAAAACAAATTTAAATTTTCTAAGTCCTTGAAATCATTTACATACGCATTTTCATGCATCATAACATAAACAGGTTTTCCACAACAGGTTTCCTTATCTTTCTACTGTTTATTTCAGTAAGATGGATATCGAACAAACAGTGAAGGACTTGCAAGCGCAGAATTCCCAATTTCAAGAGACCCTGTTAACCTTGCCTAAGGGGTAACAAGAGCTGATGACAATGCTAGTAGCAAAGAAGAAAACCAAAAAGAAGGCCCTCATCAAAATAGGTAAGAGGATCAAAGGTCGGGTTCGTCAGGTACAGATAGTCGAAGAGTCGTCTAAGGAGGATGAAAATCAAGACAAAGAGGCAAGGAGCACACGTGTTGGGGGTGCCAATGATCAAGCTTCCGAAGACGAAGATTACTTTGATGAACAATATCCTCCGGCTGAGGATAAATACAAGCAATTGGAGGATAGACTAAAGGCTGTTAAAATTCAAGCCGTGCCTAACTTGGATTTTGGTGAATTGGGTTTAGTACCTGGAGTTGTCATTCCCCATAAGTTCAAAATAACGGTCTTCGCCAAGTATGACAGGGTTTCCTGCCCGAAACTTCATCTAAGGTCTTACGTGCACAAGATACAGCCACACACTACCGACAAAAAGTTCTGGGTCCATTTCTTCCAAGAGAGTCTGGATGGGACTCAACTAGAATAGTTTTATCAATTGGAGGGCTCCCGCATCCATACACGGGAAGATCTAGCCACTGCTTTTTATCATCAATAGCAATACAATGTCCATCTGGCACCAACTAGAGTCCAACTTCAAGGTATGACAATGGGTACTAATGGGGGGGTTTAAATAGTACGCACAAAAATGGAGGGATCTTGCTGGTAGGGCCCAACCACCACTAACTGACAGAGAACTAGTTGACATGTTCATGGGTACATTAACTGGCCAATTTTTTAACCTATTGATTGGGAGTTCTTCGTCTGGTTTCACCGAGTTGATACTAACTGGTGAAAGGGTCGAAAATGGCATTAAGAGTGGGAAAATTCCCATGACATCTGCTTCTGCATCCAACACTTTAAAGAAGCCCTTCACTGGACGAAGGAAATAAATTATGTGTATGGGGCAAGTACCCGTAACAAGAAGGATCCCAGGTCCTCTGTTAATGTTGTGTTAATCTCCAACCCTCCATCTACTCAAAGACAATCATCCAACTATCAACATTCTAAAGTTCCTCGAAGACAATTCACAAGGATTAACATGTCACTGTCCCAAGCTTTGTAACATCTGTTGAAGGCCAACTTAGTGACATTGCGTGATCCGCCATCAAATACAAATATTACATCACCGAAATACAATCCAAATGCCAAATGCGCGTATCATTCCAATAGCCCTGGGCATGAAACTGATCAATGCTAGGCTCTGAAGAATAAGATTCAAGACCTAATAGAGAAAAAATTATTGAGTTTGATCCACATACAACTCGAAATGTGATAACTGCACTAATGCGAATCATGGAAAAGGTGTCAATGCGATTGATGACACTACTCTTGTTTCGTCCATTGATGATTTGACTACTCCATTGACTGCTGTGAAGGAAAATTTTCTTAGAGTTGGGCTATTCCCTGGCTGTTTAAAAGATTGTGATTGATGTGCTAAAAAAATAAATGGATGCAAGTGGATGAAAGAAGGTGTTCAACGCCTGATAAGTAGTCACAAGATCCTGTTTGAAAAAGTTCCTACCATCAACAGTTTGACCAATGAAGTTGAAGAACTTTCCATAATAACAATCTCCAATAAGCCTCTTAGGATCTCCTCAAAGAGTCCTATTAGGATTTCAAACAAACCAACCATTTCTCCTTTAATAATCACTGCCCCTGGGCCGATTCCTTACTCCTCCGACAAAGCAGTTCCATGGAACTATGGTGCCGAAGTTTATTATCATGGGATAAAACAAGATTCTTGGATCAACAAAGACAAAGATGATGTTACTAATATTGCAGGTTCTAGTAAAGTAACAATAACGGGGAGGATATTTTGCCTTGATATTTCACCACCCACTACTATAACAACTCTCGTCTGCATAACCAATGGCAAGTCTAGTGACAACACTACAGGCAAAGAAAAAGTAAGTGAGCTTGCTGAGATAGAGGCACCTGCCAAAGATGTTGATGTTGAAGAGCCCTCCACTTGAGAGATGGAGGAAATCCTGAAAATCATAAATAAGAGTGACTTCAAAATAGTTGAGCAACTGGGACAAACCCCCTCCAAAATCTTCATACTGTCATTGTTACTCTGTTCGGACGCTCATGCCCAAGCTCTAATCAAGTTCTTGAAGAAAGCCCATGTGCCCCAAGACACCCTAGCTGACCAGTTCGAGAAATATGTAGTAAGTTTAACGGCTGACAATGGATTAGGGTTCTTCAACACTGATTTGACTCCTATGGGAAGGAACCACAAAAAAGTCTTGCATGTCTCTATTGAATGCAAGGGAACCACCCTGTCTCATGTCTTAGTGGATACTGGCTCATCTCTAAATGTGTTACCCAAGCGTGCTTTGGACCAGTTAGATTGTGAAGGACTGGTATTGAAGCCAAGTGATATTGTTGTAAGGGCTTTCGATGGGTCTAAAAGGATAGTCCATGGAGAGGTGGATCTCCCAATTTAAGTTGGCTCACATATTTTCAACTCTACCTTTTATATAATGGAAATTCGTCTCGCCTACTCTTGTTTTCTTGGGTGCCATTGGATCCATGGGGAAGGGGCAGTAACATACACCCTTCATCAAAAATTAAAATATCCAATCAAAGGGAAGATCATTACTATTTGCGGAAAAGACGAATTTATGGTAAGCCACCTCAATTCCTTCAAATATGTGGAAATGGATGGTGAATTCATAGAAACTTTGTGTCAGGCTTTCAAAATTGTTCCTCCTATGGTTTCCGCCACCAAAATCTCCTTCGACATATCAAAAGCTGACAAAGTAGTACCAAGAACGGTCTCGTTTAAAGATGCCCGTGCCGTGTGAAACAATCTTCCGAACCGTCATCTGATATGAAATCAATGAAGTCGCCACCGAATGTCTTTTATCCCACTAGAAGGGAAAGGTAAACATCGAGAAAACCTGAGAAGGGTGAAATCACGGTCTTGCGACCGAGAGATCGGGTAATGGATTCTGTTGCGCGAGAGGAACGTATTAGTACCCCACATTCCCGAAGTACTCCGAGGTATCCACTCTTGTTCGTTATAATCTAAGGGTGAGAAAAAATCTATGTCTAAGGCTTAAAGCTGGAAAGGGAATGCATGCAAAGAAAAAAGGAAAAGAAAGTGTGGGGAAAAGAAAGGAATATTTACAAAGATATGCTCGACTAGGCCCCACAAAAGCCTCGGCCTACGTATCCCTTTTAAGGAATTAGAGTAGCGGTAGTTCGGCTCATATATTTTGGTTGGTTTGTGTTTTTTAGTTAAGAAGACAAAAGCAACAATCAAAATGGAAAAACATCATATATAATGACAAAACATCAATAACGATGATAAAGCAACAAAAAAAGGATAACAAGACATCACATGGTAACACAAACTCAGATAAGATGATAAAAAGTCAGCATGGTAACAAAATATCAGATAAGACGGTGAAACATTACACCTAACAATGATATCGAAAATCAAAGTAGGATGACAAACATACAGGATCGCGAAACATCGGCAACAAACATATTCGATGGTGAAACATCGGCAAAAAGATAGCAAGATACCATGCAAAAGATAATGAAACATCAACAATCCAGATGGTAACATCACACCTAACAATGATATTAAGAATCAAGGTAGGATAACAAACACATGAGACGGTGAAACATCGGCAACAAACATATGTGATGGTGAAACATTGGCTAAAAGATAGCAAGATAACATGGCAAAGATGGCGAGACATCAACCAATCAGATGATAAAACATCACACCTAACAATGATATTGAGAATCAAAGTAGGATAACAAACACACGCGATGGAGAAACATCGGCAAGAAACATATGCGATGGCGAAACATCGGATAAAAGATAACAAGATAACATGGCAAAGATGGTGAGACATCAACCAATCAGATGATAAAACATCACACCTAACAATGATATTGAGAATCAAAGTAGGATAATAAACACATGCAATGGCGAAAACATCAATTTGACATGTTTTAAAACAAAGCCAAAAGGCGCACAAACAATTAAGATTGGTTTTTAATTTTTTACCTTGAAGAAGGATTTAGGTTCATTAGAGATGTTTTATGATTTCCCAAGAAGAATTTTTAGTTTTAAGATGCAATATGCAAAGAAAGGAAAAATAACTAAGGGAGACTAGCCTAGTACTACCCCTAATGTTATCATACAATGATTGACCCTAAGGTTGATGATGAAAAGGGGAAGTTTCTACCCTATGTTAGAATGCATGGATAAATATCCTAATGTCTAGCTCGAGGACTAAACCTACACGAGCAATCCTAAGGGTGCAGCAAAAAAACTGTCACAGATCATGTGACAAGCAAATAGATGGCAAACCCTCTGGATAAACAAAAGCTCGAGCATCACTCGAATACCAAACACCTAAAAGGCACAAGCCTAGTAGTAAAACGGGAGGTCTCTCCATAGACAAGAAACCAAGAATCAGACCAAGGGTTAAGCCACCGTCAAGGGGAGCGTATCACCCGAGTCAGCAAGCTATAGAATTATAGGAATATAAAAGGGTCATTAACCTTGATATCAATTATCAGGGCAAGAAAGATCTGGGGAAAAAGACATAGCGCATGCATACTCTAAGCATCAGTGTTGGTTAACACGAGCTAAAGAAAACGTGGGGATCCGATTGCGGGAACCATTTTCACTTGCCTTTAAAGGGCTTAAATTCATTCAGATCTTGGGCACATGTTCAAAGCATCTACTTGTAGAAAGTGAGCATAGGAACAACATAGACTGGAATGTGCGGGGGTTGATTACAAACCCTTTCTGCTTGCCTCCTTTTGAGAATTTTTACCTATAATATAGTGCGGGCACAAATATAAACAAATGTGCATAATACCTACTCCGAAAGTAGGATTTTAAATAATCACAATTAGCACACCGACAGAATTACCTTAAACAGGTCTTTAAATAAACCAGAGGGATTCTTGACATATATCAGCAACGGAGGTCCCATCATGCAATAGAAAGAAATAAAGAGAGGAAACAGTAAAAAGGAAATAGTGCAATACCAAACGATTAACTATCCGTAGTAACTGAGCAAGAAAAATGAAACACATAGAACTTCAAGCAAGCTAGCATCAATAAATAAATCAAGGCAGAAATCACGCCATCAAATGTATACACTGAGGCTTCAAATATGAACATATCCCACAGGTGATGTATAGAAGTCACAATCACACATATATCCTGGAAAAGAATAACAAATATACAAAGCACAAGAATGGTACAAGCACAACCAATTGTGTTCCACAAATAAAGTGGAATACTACAGCATCAAGTCAAAATGGAAAACTTTTCTCATAGTACCTCGCACATTTAACAGACAAATTAGTGATTTCAAAGAGAAATGGTGAACCAATAAGATATGGATGATGATATGACAAGGCAATGGAAGAACATGATGGCAAAGCATCCATACAGTAGGCACAGGCAACAATTAGGTCAAAGCTAAAGAACTATTGCTCCTTTTTTGTCACCATGTTGAATTGACAAGTAAATATCAATCAAGGATCAAAAGAGCAAGAAAAGAATACAAAAAAAAACCTTGAAAGCCAGTAGCAAACACTACACATCCATAATCATTCATTTCATTATGGTTCACAAGCATAAAAAAATAGGGGTACCACAAAATGTATCACAAAGCTTGGATCACAAGTTAGCAAGGAAAGGAATTCAAACAAATACAAAGTTAAAAGACTTAAACCATTCAAAGACTTGAAATAAAGCTTCTAACATGCTATGAGGATATGATCAAGAGTTTAAAATTTTGATTCTAAAGCATGTTGCACAAGTGCATTCAATGTACCTCAAAGATTTAAAAGAAAAGAAAAGATTGAACATCAAATTCACAATAAGATGAAATGGTTCAAACATTAGAGGTCAAGTGATCTAAAGTCTTCATGAGACTATCCTTTATGTATAATTCCACAACATGTCATCATTCGTCCTTTGATGACCTCAAACTTAAGGAAAAAATTCAAAACTCAAAGCAAAATTCACACAAGAACATCACTTAGGAGGTATGGATCAAAAAGTGCTCATTAACCAACTATGAGAAGTCAAGAGGATTGACTTGAATTGATGTGAGAAAACATAAGAAATATGATCATTAAGTGCCAATTTATAGGCCTCACACATGTTCATTGGCCATCAAACAAATTGCATCAAAGAACGTAACATCAATTGGTCATTTTCATTTCAAAAATTCATCAATAATAGAAAAGGACTTCAATAATTCAAACCGAAGTTTCCATAACATCTTTGAGATATGTAGAGGTAAGAAAACAATTTTGAAGTTCATGAATATTAGATGAGAGGATCAAATGAGGCTCAAAGACCAAAACTAGTTGGCAAAACTACCAAACTAGAATAGCTTTCAAAGTAAATCAATGAAAAATACCAAACCTTATTAAATAATTTAAAAAATATTTTTAAGATCCTCAATCCACCTATGAACTTCATACAAGAGCTAAACTCAATTTGAAGTCAAGGCAAGTTAGTTTTTGGAATCAAAACAAACAAGGGATTTAGCAAAACCCTAATTATTTAAAAAATAAACTCAATTATTGATTAATCAAGTTCCAATTCTAAAAAATTATAAATAAAATCATACAAAAATAGAGGAAATCCCAAATATCATAAAACTTATTTTTTCATATTTTTAGAATGAAATAAAAATAAAAAATAAAATCAAAATTCAAACCATTAAACAATTAAACAAATATTCACATGTCAAAATAAAATTCTAATCAAAAGTTATAAAAATGTCTAACAAAAATTATATTCAAATATTAGCATTAAAAAAAAGCATCCATGATTTTTTGTGGAATTTTCCTATATTAAGAACATGGTTAAAATAATTGAAGAAGACAAAAGAATCAATTAAATCCTATTAAATAATTAGTCAACTAAAAGAAATAAAATTCTAAAATAAAATTCATAATCCTAAAATGGACCAATCAAAGTGTTGAAAATATTTTTTATATAATCTATGTACAAAGGAAAGGTCAGAAACAAAAATTAACAAAAAATATTATGCAAAAATCAATTAAACAAAATTAATTAATGCACGAATTTTTTTTCACCAATCAAATTATTTTTAAAACTTCTAGAAAAATTATGAAAAATACTAGAAATTAAGATTAGCCTATAGTAATTTTTTTAGAATATTTGAAAATGTTTTGACCAAAGAATAAAATCAGAGAAAACAATTAAAAAGAAAAATATGAAAATTGCAATAAAATTCAAATGGACCAATCAGAACGAGCCACGCCATCATCTTATTCCTTAAGACATAGCCCTAAACGCACGTTCTCATAGTTCATGACCTTATGTTTTGCTTGCAATTTCTATTCCGTGTCTCCGCCAAAATTAACGATTCAATGATCAAATCAAAACCAGATCCAAGCTCTACATTATGCTTTTTGTAGATTTTAAAAAGATTGGCTAGGTAATTAGAAATCTGAACACGAAATTGGAAAAAACTCACTGAATATGAATTATTCAGAAGTTCATAAAATGACCCATTCTTCAAATTCACTCAAATTTATACGTCAAACCTATTGTTTGGCCAGCTATGAACAGGTATTCAAGACTATACAGGCTACCACAAACTACATCATGAGAAATTAAGATCTGAAAATCACCTTTCGTGTTGGAAAATAAATCCAATCAAAGCCTCTGATAAGCAATAGAAGACCTCAAATCTTTTCTCTGAGACTTCAGTGGACACCAGTGGAGGGATAAATCATGACTGGAGTGAAGAATAATGGAGCTTCGAAGAGAAGATATTTTTTTGAGAATAATGAGAAATTTTCAGATCCAAATCTTTGTGCAACTTCCTCCCCCTTCTTGAATGAGAGATGAAGTTTTTATATAGCCACTTTTGAGTGAGGGAAGGAGTGGTATTTTGTTTGATAACCGTTGGAGGGAAAGTGTGGTATTTTGAAATTTTTTAGAACAAACCAAAGCAAGCTGCATTTTTCCAAGACATGCGTCAGAATGAAGCTGTAACGCAGATTTTAACAAAATTGAAACATAATTAAAACTTAGAAGAGTAGACGAAACTAAACTTCAAAATAAATGTGTCAGGATAAAACTGGACCACAAAAGGGGTGAGATAAGACTCAAACCCTAGAGAATAGGCGAAACTAAACCCTGGAAAAGTACGCGGGGAAGAGTGGCTAGAGTGCGTGATTCTAGAAGCACTTGCTAATCTCAACCTAAGATAGACAATATGAAGGAACTGAAAGAACCCCAGGAGTGAGGAATAAAATGAGACGAAACTAGACCCATAAAAACTAGTTAGACAAAACTAAACTAGATGAGTACCAGGGTGAAACTGGATTTCACGCTTGGGTAACGAGGCAAAACTCGACCCATAGCAAAAGTGATGAGAGTGCATGTTTCTAAGAGCACCTGCTGGTCTCTAACCAAAGGAAGACAGTGGGACAGAACTGAAAGGCCCCCATAGATTATAAGAGAGACAAGTTTTAACCCAAGATAGCTAGTATGAAGGAACTGAAAGAATCCTAGGAGTAAGAAACAAAAATGAGGCGAAACTCGGGTCATTATGACTAGTTAGACGAAACTAAACTAGATGAGTACCAGGATAAAACTGGATTTCATGCACAGGTGACGAGATCGAAATGAAACCCAAAGAAAAGTGATGAGAGAGTGTGTTTCTCAGAGCACTTATTGGTCTCAGATTAATGGATAAACAGTAACGAAAACTGATAGAAGAATCCAAGATACAAAAGAGACTGATTTCAACCAGGGATGCAGTACGAACACTGAAAAGAGACTCGGTAAATGAAAATCAATAAAGGGTTCAGTAAATACACATTGATAAATTTCCAAGGTATGAAAGAAAAACGAGACGAAACTTGACTCATTATAACTAGTTAGACGAAACTAAACTAGATGAGTACCAGGGCGAAACTAGATTTCATGTGCGGGTGAGGGGACGGATATCAAAGCTCGACCCAAAGCAAGGTAATTAGGGAATACAACTAAAAACCTACTGAAAGTGAATATCAGGGTGAAACTGGTATTCAAAAGATAAATTGATAGACATTAGAACGAACCGGCGAGGGTAGTGAAAACAATAGAAAATTACGCCAGGCTAAACTGAGCTACAACAGAAGAAAACACTCAACCATTCAAATGATTAACAACAATAGGATATTTCTAAGGGGTGAACTTGAGATATTGAGGATGAAGACCTCGTTGGGGACATAATCTTAAGTATTAGCAAATTCACTGGGGAAAATAGAAACAGTAATGGCTTATGTTCCCGTGCAGGTTTGAAAATAAATTATATAGCGTAATGCTCCATATAATGGAAATGCTACATGTTTTGGTAGATGCAATGCAATGATGCATGTTTAAATTTTTCACTGGGTAATGGCCAAACGAGAAGCCAACAACCAAGAAGTCAGAATTTGTCTAACTTGCAAAATAAATTGCAAAATCTGCTGGAGGAGAGAAAATATGAGGAACCGCTGGGGGGGAACCCTTGAAGAGCTGAAACTCCGAGGGGAGTAATAACTTAGTAACCAGTAGAAATGGGCTATAAACACTGAGAGGAGTTTCAAAAAATAAATTGTGAACTCTGCTGGAGAAGATCAGGGTAAAACTGTAAATCTCTAGAAAGGACAACGTGCAGCCGCATTGAGAGTGACACTAAAATAATGGATCAAATGTGGGAAATGACACCTTTTCTGGGGAAACAAAACGAGGAAACAAAACTTCACTGAGGAAAAAAAACTCTGTTGAAGAGTGCTTTACTGGGGATTCCTAGACCCTTGGTATGCAACCATAAAAATAGACCACGAAGATAGTCGAACAACATCAACTTCATCGGGAATTGGAAGTTTCATCCAATCATTAACACTACCAAGGATGTTAAGGGGTCACTCTTTCATGGCATTCATGGCCTCTGTTCAACAGAGTAGTCAAATCTTCCTCTCCTGAAAAAATGAAGCTCTTCACTGATGTTCATTGTGTACGCTCTTTTTGATGTCAACAATTGTTTTGTATGCAGAAGGATGTTTATTATGGGAATGACAACCCTGATGTGTAAATTATGTAAACCTTGAAGTTGAAAACCTTGAAAAAAATGTCACATCTCTGTTTTGAATGAATCACTAGCTAGAGTGCAAAGTTTCAAAACTTTTTTCTTCTTTTTAAATCGAACATGATGCAGGAAATAAGATACCAACATGAATATGCAACACATATTTGGGAGTTTAGGAAATGTTATCCTGTTGTAGTATGCTTTCGAGTTAAGCCCATGTTTCAGTTAGGACTTTTAAAGGTTGTAACGTGGCCTGGTTTATGGTTTTTAGAGAAAAAAAATTTAAGGCTCAAGTTTTTAGGTGCCCACCCCCTTCGTGATGTTCTCCAGTCCTAATTCGGTTAAGTTGACATGGACATTCATCTCTCAAGAGGATTTTATGATGGTTAAGGAACCACACCAATTTCTTGGACACGACAGTCACTTAACCTTTGGTTTTTTGGTGTTCGATCACACGACTTTTCTTTTGATGAAGATTTTTATTAGATAATATTTTTCTGCCTTTCGGGTTTTCAAATTATTTTTCGCTTTCTCTAACTTTTTCTTGAACAAATTCTTTTGAATTTCAATTTGGGAGTCCAGCGGGATGCCCTAACTTTTGCCTAAGCGACTTGTTTTCAAGTTTCGACTTAGCGGGGATTTTTTTTGTTTCTTTCTTATTAATATTTTCCATTTTGAACAATTCGTGTGACCCTAAGTCTTTGAACTTTTGGAGGAAAGTGAATACCTCATTCCTTGGTCGGTGAGGGATAACCATTGTTGTACCGATTCGATCTTGACCTCAAGATTTTTGTGAGGAAATAACCCTTGTGGTTTTGATCTTTTCCTGACCTCATAATGTGAAGGATAAAATGTGGTGATCCTTAGATAGGACACTCCTTCTGAAATCTGAATGCTCGATTAGATTAACTGAACATCTACCATGCCCCGGGTTAAATTAAGGGTTTTCTTTCGGCCAGAAAAGAAACTCCTACTTCGAAGGCTCTGAGGGGTTAACGAGGGTCTATCTGCCTTATATCTCTGGTGTTTAGGGATTGAAACAAGGCATGTACATCGTCAACAGGGTTCTACTCAAAATCATAAAATCAGAGATATTGACTTTAACTTTCGTCACCCTTCCTCCAATATTTTGACTAGGCAAAAGAGTTGGCACAATTGGTATCAAAATGCCAGAAAATCATTTAAAGAGTGATAATGAATGGCTTAAATAAAAAAAAGGATTACTTCAAGGCAAACATATTCAAAGCACTGGGGTTGACACTAAAAAACAAACAAGTTCTTGCATGCAGACAATGTTAAAACAGTCAATCAAGATACACATGAAAATCCAGCAGAGAAAAATGTCACCATGGAAGAGAATCGTCTCCATCCGGACTTGTCAATCTTGACGCTATCCAGACACATGATCTCTATATTCTGAAGAGAAATTGCAAATGGTTTTTCTTTCGTTTGTCTTTCCGGAGAAAAGAGCATTCAATAGGGAGAGGTAACCTTTGCCACTAGTACGGAGCCATGAAACAACTTAGAAAAATATCCACAAGAAAGTAGCTAAGTATTCCATCAAGAAGAAAATCAAACATGCCCCTCGCATAGCATGACATTGTATTTATTATCCGTATTCCAAGAAACTATAACTTAGATTATCATGTTCATGTAGGGCCAACAACGTTTATATGCACATGTTTATCAAAATATTGGACGTTTTTGCGAATAAAATAGTAAAAAGGAAGTTATGTGCACGTATATAAAAGAGGATATTTTATTTACTTGAGAAATCAACCTATGAAAAAGGCATTTACATTTGGAAATAGATCTTAGAAAGAGATAATTGCAAAAAACAAAACAAACAAATGTTTACAAATGGAAATGTGAACACAAACATCAAGTTCCGACTCTACTATAACTCTTATGACTTTAACGATTTCGTCTTACTACTTTCTGACACAACAGTCTTGGACTAGTTCCAAACTTCTGCCAGGTGGCCAAACCAAGAGTTGAAAATGGAACAAGGGATTTTATGCTGAGCGTAGTTATTTTCTCTAAGTCCCTAACTTTTGCCTGAATCTCCCTTTAGGGTTTTCGATTCATCGGGACACCCTCTTTTTGCCTAAGCTTCCCTTTCGGGTTTTCAACTTAGCGGGTTCTTTTCTTTTATGCAAAGTATTTTTTAACTACGTCAGCATTCATAGGGAGAATGAAGTATTTTCTATCCATGGTTGCGAGTATCATTACTCCACCAGAAAAAACCTTTCTGACCACGAATGGTCCTTCATAAGTCGGAGCCCATTTGCCTTTGGGATCTCCCTGGGGAAGAATTATCCTCTTTAGAACAAGGTGACATATCTTGTAACACTGAGGTCGCACCTTCTTGTCAAAAGCTTTCCTCATCCTTTACCAGTATACCTGACCATGACATATAGTTGTCACCCTCTTCTCATTGATAAGTTCTAACTGATCCAGTCAATTCTATACCCACTCACCTTCTTTGATTTAAACATCCCTCATGACCCTAAGAGAAGGGATTTCGACTTCCATAGGAAACACGGCTTCCATGCCATAAACTAGAGAAAATGGGTTGCCCCAGTCGAAGTACGCAGAGTGGTACGGTAACCATGCAAAGCGAAAGGCAGCATCTCATGCCAATCCTTATAGGTTACTACCATCTTCTGTACAATCTTCTTGATGTTCTTATTGACCGCTTTGACAGCGCCATTCATCTTCGATCTATACGGGGAAGAGTTGTGATGCTTGATTTTGAAGGACTCACAGAGCTCCCTAATCATTTTGTTCTTCAAATTAGACCCATTTTCAGTGATGATCTTTTTGGGCACTCTGTAACGATAGATGATATTGTGTTTAATGAACCGAGTTACCACTTGTCTGGTGACATTGGCATAAGATGCAGCTTCGACCCATTTAGTTAAATAATCAATGGAAACCATAATGAAACGATGTCTGTTGGATGCGGTTCGTTCAATCTTACCAATCACATCAATTCCCCATATTGCGAACGACCCAAATGAAGTCAATACATGAAGTGGCATGGGAGGAACATGTACTTTATCAGTATAGATTGCCATTTATGGCAAATTCGAGCATGATTATAACAATCAATTTCCATGGTGGACCAATAATAACCAGCTCACAAAATATTTTTGGCCATGGTATGCCCACTAGAATGAGTCCCAAAGTCACCCTCATGTATCTCTTTAATGATTCTAGCCACTTCTCTCTTGTCAATACATCTGAGCAGTAAACCATCATGATGCCTCTTATACAACACACCACCACTGAGAAAGAACTTGGCCGAAAATCTTCTCAAGAACTTCTTGTCTGTGACGGACGCCTCCTTAGGGTACTCTTGTGTTTCAAGATATCTTTTGACATCATAAAACCAAAGATTATCGTCTGATTCCATATAGGATTCAAAGAAAAAAGTTGGCTCATCCAACCTTCTGATGTGTGATACGGTGGCAGAACCGACTGTTAATACTGGTTTGCATTTTGCGTTTTTTGTTTGCAAAATGTCACGGTAAGCAAGAGTCGCCACAGAATTTTATTTCATCCAATCAGGAAAAGGAAAAAGAACAGAAAAAACCTTTTTCAAGAATATTTCTGAGTACGGGGGGTAGATTATAGAAAGGGAAGGTGTTAGCACCCATTCTATCCATGGTTTTCCATGGGATCTTAGGTACTTGCTCATCTTTTTAAAATTGCTTGTGTGTGCTTGTTTTGAAAAAAGTTTACTTCGTGATAACCCTTGTATCAGTACTCAAGGGTGTGACGAAGTTTGTTTTGAAAATTTGTTTTGAAAGGTGTTTGTGTGAAAAGTTTTGTTGAGCAAGTACTTAAGATTCTACCTACTCGAAAAAAGGTTGTTTGTTCTCATTTCCTTTAGACAATGATATCCTACTATTAAGGAGTAGGTAGCCCCGTCTTTGGATTTTGTAAGGGACATTTGAAAGGGACAAGTACAATCACCAGAGCAATGGGTAGGAAACCTTAGTAGTAACCCTAGATTCTTAAGATCTTTCCGAGGCAACATTCGAATGGGGCATTTGATCTTTTAGACAGGAGGGCAACCACTAAAATTTCCTATGCTTAAATGACTATTTCACCGAAGGCAACCGAAGTGAGGCAAACCCTAGGAGTGAAATATGTGCACGTGATTTTTTCAGTTAATTAGTCTTTGCACATTAAGTGAGCTACAGTTTTAATTTTCAAATATCTTTCCATACAATCCTATTAACCATGCATCTAACAGTTAAAGATTGTGGAAATTAAAAGTGTGAGAAAATAAACCTAGCTATTACAAGGCTTCGAGGATAGGGATTAATTACATAACCAAAATCGGGGACAAAGCGATAAATGAAAACCCTAGTTTAACTATTACAAACCATTGGCAGTTACAAAAAATACGAAAAGAATTAATTAAACACGTGGGGAATTAAGTACGAGGACGCTTAAAAAATAACCTAAAACCCTAATTGAGAGAAAAATATTTTTGTACATTTTTTATTTGAGAAAATAATTTAATTGCAAATTAATTAAAACCCTAATTTCTAATTATTTTTAATTTATAAAAAAAAAGAATTAAATTTCCCTAAATTAATTAAACTAGTTAATTAAGAAAAAATATTTTTATTAAAAAAATATTTTTGTAGTTTTGTGATTTTTTTAGTTTAATAAAAAAATTGTATTAATTAAGAAAAAAAAAAGAAAATAACTAAATAAAATAAATAAAGAAATTAAATAAAAGTAGAAAAGAGAACAAATTGGGCCTGTGTTGAATTGAAAGGAGGGGGTGTGAAGCTGAAGTTCCCAGGCCCATTAGTACTGAAGCCCAGTCAGCACTGGATCCTGTGTGACGTTGACTTCGACGTGCACCATGGTCCTTCAGGCTAGAAGCGTTAGATCTGATGCTATGCTGATCCATTGGCAGGAAGCAGGGGGTGTATAGAAGGTGCCTGGGATTGCAACGTATAGAATCTGCAACAAGAAAATGAGAAAATATGTTTTGCTGGGACCTGGGATCGAACCCAGGTCCTCTCACTTACCAAGGAACGCCCTTGCCAGTTGTGCTACATTAATTAGTTATTAGTATAATGAAAAAAAAATATAATATACAAAATAAGATAATTGAATCAGAAAATGCGCGAGATTTAAACGGAGAAATAGATGGTTGCAACGCCACCATCTTCTTCCTCCTCCGTCACCTTAGACCATTGCACCTTTACCTACAGACAAAAGGCTGTAGCTACAAACCTGCAAAACTCAAAAATCTAGCACAAGCATGATAAATTAGTTGTGACTATACCAATCAACTCGTCTTTGTCTCACGAACATCATGGTACCTTATTTATGGCCTAATTTTTCCTGTATCAAGAACCCCCAAAACGTGACTTCAAACCCTAGCCATGGCAATTGTAAGTATATGCGCTAAAACATCAATCAAACATAACCAATACGTTGCAAACATGATAACAAACACATATATGCCATTAAAACATGTTCATGATGCATGAATCATAGTAAACGAAATTGGAAAAACAGGACAAACCGGGTGAGTTGTAGGGGGCGTTTCTTGGTGTTTCAGACCTTGCAAATGACTGGGATAACTTCCTGAGACGTCCAGCAATCGATTGGAAATGCTAGGATGGCTTGAGATGGCTTGTATGACTGAAACCAATTCACACTTTTTGTCAAGATTTTTGAGTTTGTTCTTGCTCATTCACGACTACCAACCCCTTTTTTATCCTTGGTTCTTGTTCATTATATATGCTAGAGCGAATTAGGGTTGCAAAAATAGATGATATCTTTGGAATTTTGGAAGATTTGATTTGATTCTTCATCCATATGCAAACCTTATATATTGAGCCAAATTATCCCATTTTTGTACCAATCATGCTTGATTCGATTTGGTCTTGATATCTCAGCATAATTTGATTGAGATCCTGTCCAAAAATCATATCAAAACATATCTTTGATATTATTTACCAATTATTTGATTTTATTCAATTTTTAATAAATAAAAAATCAAAGTAAAATAAATAATGAAGCAAATAACATGTGAGTGAACATTTGGGTCGTGGAACATGCTACAAGTGAGGTGCAATCATGAAATATTAAGCCCATGCACTTTTGAGCATATTTGACTTTTGGCAATTTTGCAAAAAAGGTCAACTTTGACAAGGGATACCTCCTCCAATTTTAACCCTAGAGAGTTGTTCTTTGACTTTTTAGAAATCTTAGGATGTCCCCTAAGCAACCCTTTTGGTCTCATTTCAATATGGTCTTCCATCTTCATGTAAGAAGCTTTGACCCAAAAGGTGTTTTTTGTTGACTTTTCAAAAGGACCTATAATGTAGAAATTCATATCTTTTTATGAGTGCATATTTTGAACTTGTGGGATGAATATGAGTTGTAGGGAATTGCATCCTATTAAAAATGAGCCTTGTATGGAAAATGTTGGATAAAGTATGTGGAATTTATGTTTGGTCAAAGTTTGGTTGACTTTTCCTAAGAAACCCTAATTTAGCAACTTTTGGGTTTTGTTGAATTTAGGGCATTCCTTGAAGAATCATGATCAACCCTTGATCAAATGATGGATATCACTTAAAAATGTTAATTTTGACCAAAAATCTTGAAGTTTGATTGTATGTGGGCCACAGTTGACTTTTGACCTAATATAGTTGATTCTTAAGCATCTGAGCAGTTGACTGAGCAAACTTCTTGTGCAATGCTTGAAATTTGACGTGGAGGGTATTGAGAACATATTAGGACCATGGAGAGCATATGAGGTCTTTGGATTTCACCTATCTTGATGAAAATGGAAACCCTAATTTGAGACACATTGCCTTATGAGAGAGTTCGTCTAGTCAACTCTTGGGAAAACTTGAGCAAATTGAGGATCTCTAGGAGTATGTATAGAGTAAAATGAGAGGGAAAATTTTGGGGTACAACATGATGGTAATGGAATGTGCTTCATTAGCCCACTTAACTTTGAACATAGAGGACAAAGTTGCCAGTGCATCAGCTAGATTGTTCTCTTCCTTGGAAATATGTTCAAACGCGATCTCTTTGAAGTACGAAATCAAATTCATAACATGCTCACGATAGGGAATCAGGTTCTGATGACGAGTCTCCTAATCTCCATTAATCTGGCTGATAATAAGATTGGAATCCTCGTAAACTTTCAAATATTTGATTCTCAAGTCTATCGCCGCTTCAATACCATAAATGCAAGCTTCATAATCGGCCATATTATTAGTACAATCGAAACAAATACGAGCTGTAAAAGGAATGTGGAATCCCTCAAGGGAGGTGATAATAGCTCTGACGCCATTGCCCATGGCATTGGAGGCACCGTCGAACACAAGCGTCCAAAGTGATCCTGGCTCGGGTCCTTCATCTGGGCTTGGTACATTACAATCCTGAATGTACACTACTTCCTCATCTGGAAAGTCAAACTTCATCGGTTCATAATCATCCACGGGCTGATGAGCAAGATGATCGGCCAATATACTGCCATTGATCGCCTTTTGTATAGTGTACTGGATATCATATTTAATGAGTACCATCTGCCAACGGGCTACCCTTCCTATAAGAGTCGGCTTCTCAAAAATGTACTTGATTGGATCCATTTTGGATATCAAGTAGGTGGTGTGAGTTAACATGTATTGTCTTAAGCGTCTGGAAGCCCAAGCAAGTGCATAACAAGTCTTTTCCAACAATGAGTACCTTGACTCGGACTCCATAAACTTCTTACTCAAGTAATAAATGGCTTGTTCTTTCTTTCCTGTCTCGTAATGCTGACCGAGGACACAACCTATAGAGTTATCCAACATAGTTAAATACATGATTAGTGGCTTTCCTTCCATCGGCACCATGAGTATCGGAGGTTCCTGCAAATACTTCTTTATTTTGTCAAATGCCTTCTGACAATCTTCATTCCACCTTATCGTCTAATTTTTCTTTAACAATTTGAACAAAGGTTCACATGTGGTCGTGAGATGAGAAATAAATCTAGAAATGTAGTTTAACCTCCCTAAGAAACCACGAACTTCCTTCTCTATTTTTGTTTCAGGCATTTCTTGTATTGCCTTCACTTTAGCAGGGTCAACCTCGATGCCTTTTTAACTTACAATAAATCCCAACAACTTCCCAGATATCACCCTGAAGGTGCATTTATTTGGATTCAGCCTCGATATAGAAATTGCCTCAGTCTCTCGAACAATTTCTCCAGATGAACAAGATGCTCATCCTCCGTGTCAGACTTAGCAATCATACCGTCCACGTAGAACTCAATCTCTTTATGAATAATATCATGAAATAGAGTAACCATGGCACGTTGATACGTTGCCCCGACATTTTTCAAGCTAAACAACATCACCTTATAGCAAAAGGTTCCCCAAGGCATGATAAACGTTGTCTTCTCCATATCCTCCAGAGCCATCTTAATTTGATTGTAATCCGAAAGACCATCCATGAAGGAAAACACTAGAGTGAGAAGTATTCTCGACCAACACATCAACATGGGAAAGAGGAAAATCATCCTTAGGGCTGGCTCTATTCAAATCCCTATAATCCATGCACATCCTGACTTTACCATCTTTCTTAGGCACAAGAACAATATTTTTGATCCATGGAGGATAATTGATGGCTTTTAAGAAATTTGCATCCAATTGTTTCTGAACTTCTTCTTTAATCTTTTTGGACATCTCAGGATGATTTCTTCGGAGCTTTTTCTTGACAGGGGAGAAACCTTCCTTGAGCGGTAGTCGATGCACCACAATATCGGTATTAAACCCTAGTATATCTTCGTAGGACCAAGCAAAGATATCTGAATATTCGTGGAGTAGCTCAATTAATCTGACTTTCATACTTTCCTCGAGATCTGCCCCTATCTTGACCTCTCTTCTTACCTCTTCTGTGCCAATATTCACCACCTCAATCGACTCTTGATTCGGCTGGATAACCTTCTCTTCTTGTTTTAACAACCTCGCTAATTCCTTGGGAAGATCACAATCCTCATATGCCTCATCTTCATCTTAATAGATCGGATTATAAAAGTCATAGTGAGTGATAGCAGATTCGTTATCAATATAATTCATGGTGGAAGTGCATCTGCATAAATGATATTTTGGTGTTTTAGTGACGGTGTGTGAAAAGGGAAACATTACCAGTAAAAAAATAAATGAAACAAAAAATTTCAATCCAAAAACGTCCTTTATTCATGACAAACTTTTGAAAATAAACATGGTGGCCCTACACAAATGGTTCACTATGCCTTGGGAAGAGTGCAGGAATTATGACATGATAATAAAAGAAAATAGGGAAATTACTCCTCAGCGCTTGAAACTTGGATAACATCCATAGAAGTCTAATTGTTGAGTGCTTGTCCTGGAATACTTGGAAGAATCCAATCTTCAACATTATAGCCATCAACCCTATCGTCACCAAATGCATTGGTGTGTCCTTCTTAAGCGGCACTAGGACGGGAAAACTTCATATGAGTAGATAAACCAGATGCCCTGGGCGTAGCACTCTGCTGACCCGGGCTGAAACCAATACCGAATTTGTTGAATTTAGGGATAACGTCCAGCACCTGACCCCAACCTTCATGGTTACCATTCTCGACTACAGCTCTAGCGTCCCTGAGAGAGGACATAACAGTTCCTGGATTCCTTTTCCATTCTGGAGGAGGAAAATTAATCACATGAACCGTCTCAAACGCCTGAAATGGAGTCTCATGTATTTCGCCTTCAACCTCAACATAACGGAATGACGTCAAATGACTCATATTATACTCTTCTTCACCGTACACAGTTATCAGTTTTCCCTCTGTAGGATATTTGAGTTTCTGGTGAAGAGTAGAAGTGATTGCCCTTGCTTTATGAATCCACGGCCGCCCTAACAAACAACAATATGCTTGTTGTATATCCATCACAAAAAAGGTAATACATTAAAACATGACCCCCTATCCACCAATACCCAAGATAAAGTAGTGCCTCTGAACTCCATAGAAATATTTAATGCCTTTTTATGGTCTCGCCCTTCTGGAGGAAGATCAAAATCTGTGAAGCCCAGAACGTTCCCAGTAGATATATTAGCACAAACATTCTCGAACTGATTGACTGTTATCTCATGTGGAACGAATGCATTCTTCAACAATTTCATCAATGCATTTTTGTAGGGTTCAAAATAGATCAACAAAGGCAAGATAGATATCTTAGAAGGGGTGTGACTTAACTGGTCGGTTATGCTATAATCGCTCTTCCTGATAATCTGCATCAACTCTTGAACTTCATCAGGAACTGAAGAAGTTTCTAGCACTGGACTTGGCTGAGTCATATTGGCTGGCTTAACCCTCGGATTACCAATCATCACCTATAGTTTGCATTTTTGTCTTGCAAAGTTATCCGCCGTATCTTGTACATCGGAAGGACCAAACACCCTCCCACTTCTAGTCATTCAAACCACGTCAGAGAAATTATAAACATCCCCTTCATTGTCTTCAGTAAATTCTTCTTCAGAAGGACGAGGATTTACCTCTTTCTTCACCCCATGGTAATAAACATCAGCACCATAATGCCATGGGATGGCCTTCTCAATAGTAAACGTCATGGGTCCAGGTACCGTAATCATCAAAGGAGGTGCCATTGATGGATTAGGAATGCACGCAGGAGAGTAAGGAATAGATATCACAGTAAAATCTTCCTCGATAACCTTTCGGCATCTTTGTCTTCTATCGAACTGTAAGGAACCCTCATCCATCATGAAGTGGATGCCAGCTTTCAAATCATCACATCCCTTCAGTTGCTCTCTTCACTTGGCACAATCTGAAGCACAACCCGGGAAAATAGAATTGTCAAGCAAATACCTCTTAACATACCACAACGGAGTAGTTACCTTCTCCACATTCATAACTAAATTCAGCATTTCTCCATTATCATCAATCATATTAACAACATCCCCTCCATGCATAGGCATTGGATTTTGGGCATCATTTGGACCGGTTACTGGAGAAAACTCAATTGCCTTGGCATCCAACAAATCTTGTACTTTGCACTTTAATGCAAAACAATTGTCTGTAGAATGACCAGCTATGCTAGAATGGAATTTACATCTTGAGTTAGCATCATAATTAGGAGGAAGTCTTCCGGTGGGTGGCGGCATATTTCTCAAACTGATCAACTTTAAATTGAGTAAATGGTGGAGTGCTTCAGTAAGAGATACTGGAAAGGGATTTAACTTTCTCGGATGTATTTTTTGTTGATTATTATACTGACGGGGAGCATCTTGTTTTCTTTGTTGTTGGGGCACCAGGTTCTGTCTCTACTGTGGAGGAGCATTAACAGGAATAGAGACAATGTTAATTTGTTGATGTTGATGATCCTCTCCTCTTCCTCTATGGGAGTAAATCTCACTTGTGTCGCCTTCCCTTTTCTTACGGTAAGCATTGAATGGCTTCTTACCACCCCCTGATGAACCACTAGAACCACTGATTTGAATCTTCCCAAATTTCAAACCCACCTCATTTCTTTCACCAGCCATAACCAAATTTGTAAATCTTGCTGAAGCACTTCCTATCATGTGATCATAAAATGGCCCTTACAAGGTACTCATAAACATATCAATGAGTTCTCGCTTCATGAGTGGAGGTTGGACCCTCGCAGCCAGCTCACGCCACTTCTGGGCATATTCTTTGAAAATTTCTTTTGGCCCTGTGACAAATTCTTCAATTGAGTGCGATTAGGTGTCATATCCACATTGTACTGATAGTGTTTGACAAAAGCCTGAGCAATATCATTCCATCATCGAATATGGGTCTTTTCCAGCTTCATGTACCACTCCTGGGATGCCTCAGATAGGCTATCCTGCAAGAAATGAATCAAAAGCCCTTGATCCTCGGTATGTACTAACATCTTTCAGAAATAAGCAGTTGCATGAGTAACTGGACATGATGAACCGTTGTACTTTTCAAAGACTGGTTGTTTTAACTTTGGAGGAACCTTCACCCCAGATACTATCCAAAAATCATTAGCGTTTATGCCAAGGACCCATTTCCCTTCTACAACTTTCAACCGTTCTTCCAACAACTGATACCTTCTATCTTCAATCTGAAAATCTGGCTCAGAACACCGCACATAAAGTTGATCTTCATCTAGATCAAGATTATAGTCTTGCTCTTGATAATTTCTTACACCATCCAGCTTATCTCTCCGGTTCCCCATAAGATGAGGTCTGGGAGACGAGGGAAATTGCCCCATGTTGACGTTACGCAGAAAAGGGTTGTCAGGTGGTCTGTGAAAATTCCCAACAGACTGATCTTGCACATCCCCCATCCCAACAGTAATATCCTGATAGAGCCCTTGATTCCCACCATTCACTAGATAGCAGCGTTGATTGTTGACAATGGCAGCCAATTCCTCCTATCGACGATTCACATTAGTAATGACTTCCATGAATTGGGTCATTTGAGTAGCCATATGGGCTCTCATTTCAGCGAGTTCAGCTTGGATCTGTTCCATCTGTCTTGGAAAATTGTTTCTGGTGGAATACCGATGAGTAGTCATCTTGAATTCTGAATAATAAAAGCAGAACTAATATAAGAAAATTATCCCGAGATGACCTGCAATGTATGAGATGCATGATATGCATGATGTGTTTGGTTATTTCTAGGCATTTACAAGTTTTGTCAACAATCAGGAATAGAAACCGAGCACGATAAAAGACAAATAACAAAATAAAGATACTAGTGCAATATCAAACTTCTTTATTTACAAAAATGGCAAAACACCAATTCTCAAGATCAGCAGAATTTGTATAAGATAAAAAGATCCCATCCAACAAGACTGGTGGTGATCATTTAACAAAAAATAGAAAACGGTAAAAAATCAGAGGGGTGATTCCCCCATCTTAACATGTAATAAAGGTCCCTCCTCCTGGAAATGCTCCTCACTCCACTCCTTGGTCTCCTGGAATAGTTGTCTTGTCCTCGGGAAATCGCATTCTTCAACAAGGCTTTTAATCACTACATCCTTTCGGAATAGTTGTTCTTTTAAGTACTGACATTGTTTCAGAAAGTGATCACATTTTTTGGATCCTGGCAAAGAAATAGGTATAGGTGTGTTCTCCAATTCTTCTATCTGATTTCTGAGCTTAGAATTTTCTTCCATCACATGAGTAATCTGCTCTCCGCGCTCCTGATCTCGCAATCTTACTTCATTGAGTTGCCTTTCTAGTTCTTTAACCATTTCTTCATGACATGCTTTTAACTTTGCTTCTGCTACTTGGAGACTCTTAATCCATTGTTGACTTTACAAAATTGCACTATCCTGATGATTAGTTAAACTGGAATTCTCAATTCTTGACCTCTTTGACTGTTCACATGATCCTCGACCCACTAGTAGACGATCTTTCTTCCGGTTCTCTTTCTAGAGTCTTTTATTTTCTTGTAAATCAAAGGATAGTTCAATATTTTTATCTTCCAGATCAGCTTGTAGCTTAATATTTTCAGCTTTGGCGTTTTTGAGGCACGCCATTGGTACAACTTCAGATTCTCCTGGCACGATTTGCTTAGAAGATATCCTGCCATGAGAAAGATGATCAACCTTCCGATCATACACAGGTTGCAGGTACAATGGTTCTTCCCTCTTATAAGGCAACAACAACACCTTCACCCGACTCTGAATCCATTTTGAATAGGCGTCAAGAGCCACACCTTAATTTCCATCAAAAGAATGCTTTCCTTTTCGATGAATGTGTTTCCTGGCGACTTTTACTCTTTCAAACATAGAAGCATTTCCTCCTTTGTCGAAATAAATGTTTTCCCTCACCTCCCGCTCAGTAGGTCCATTTGTCATTACGAATCCAAATTGACGTCGTGCCAAGATGGGATTATAGTTGATGCAACCTTTGGTTCCCATGAGTGGAACATTAGGAAACTCACCACAACTCGTAATGAACTCCTTCAGAATTCCCATGATGTGCCATAATATGTCGTAGGAAGTGAGTCCCATGATCCGTGGAGCCCAAAGAGATGTCTCAACAGTGTCGACAAACAGTCCTCTAGTAGGCATGTGCATCATGAAACATTTGTAAAGTAAAGCTGTACCACATACCACATCCCCCCTCTTACCATGCTAAGAATGAATAGTATAGTAAGTATTAGCTAACAATGTCGGCACCGGATTATCATTCATGAAGATACAAATTGCGGCCAAATCCACCAACCTTTCCGCCATAGGTAAAAGGACTAAACCATAAATTAACATGGCTAGTAATGCATTAAAAGCCGCCCACTTTCCTTCTTCTGCAAATCCCTAAGCTTTGTTTATCAAATAATCCCGAGAAATACCCTGCATGTCGAGAATATATGCGTACTCTTCAAGGGTTGGTGCTAGCTGGTAAACTTGAAAAGTAAAATAACATATTTGTGGATCGTAGAACTGAAGAAGCACTCTTAACGCCCATTCCTCATAAAAATTGTTCACTAGTGGCAACAAGTTCCCATACCGCTTCCTAAAAATGTTTTCATTCGGGCCATTCACAAGGGCTCCCAACTCTCGTAATCAACCCCAATAAAATAGAAACTGATAGACAACCTTCTTCCTGAGAGCTTTTGTACTTGTGCTCATGTTATTATTCATCCTGATGCCAATGACAACTTCTAAGTACCCTAGAAATAACATGCATATGTGAATTAGACATACATACTTTTTTCTTGCATTTTTCTAAGAAAATAAATATGCCATGAGGTGATGTAAACACATGGGAGATAAGGTATCTGTTATGCTGCTCTGAATATGCTGGGAAACCAATATTCAGAACTTTGTAAAATAGCCAGTCATTCCCTTTTTAGAAATTCAGTCACCAACAGAAAAAAAATCACCAACGGTACCTGTAAGGATCAAAATTCCCTCCCCGCTCATAGGTGTAAACTAGGCCAGGGTAAGACAAGGGTAACTCAGAATCATGAGTATGCCTGAAGCCTCTATCGTTGAAACACCTATGTGAAACGATAGCACCCCATTTGTAATCTCATTTGAGCGTGGGTGACATGTCCGCACTAGAAAACTAAATTCGACTAGGCGTTCATGTTCCAATCTATTCCTAAGGTTCCTATGGTTGTCACTTGGCCTGGGTATTGAGCCTTTTACCTCTTGTAACACCCACGCAACATGACAGCAAAGCCACACAACAGATAACCAAATATATGGAAAGTGGTAAAATGCATGCACAAACATATGCAAACAGTATATACAAAACTGGAAATAAATAAACACCCAAATACAAACAAACAAGAGCTGGGATCGACTCAAGGATGGACCAGTAATAGGTCAACCATTATCCCCAGTGAAGTCTCTAGCAGAAACAACAGGCCAAACCGTCATCTGATATGAAATCAATGAAGTCGTCACCAGACGTCTTTTATCCTATCAAAAGGGAAAGGTAAATATCGAGAAAACCTAAGAATGGTGAAATCACGGTATTGTGACCGAGATATCGGGTAAGGGAGTCTGTTACGCGTGGGGAAGGTATTATCACCCCACACGCCCGTAATATTCTACGGTATCCACTCTTGTTCGTTCTAATCTAAGCGTGTGAAAAAATCTATGTCTAAGGCTTAAAGAAGGAAAGGGAATGCATGCAAAGAAAAAAGGAAAAGAAAGTATGGGGGAAAGAAAGGAATATTTACAAAGATATGCTAGATTAGGCCCCACAAAAGCCTCCGCCTACGTATCCCTTTTAAGGAATCAGAGCAGCCATTGTTCAGCTCATATATTTTTGTTAGTTTGTGTTTTTTAGTTAAGAAGATAAAAGCAACAATCAAGATGGCAAAACATCAGATAAAATGACAAAACATCAATAACGATGATAAAGCAAAAAAAAAAGGATAACAAGACATCACATGGTAACAAAAACTTAGATAAGATGATAAAAAGTCAGCATGATAACAAAATATTAGACAAGACGATGAAACATTACACCTAACAATGATATCGAAAATAAAAGTAGGATGACAAACATACGCGATGGAGAAACATCGGCAACAAACATATGCGATGGAAAAACATCGGCAAAAAGATAGCAAGATAGCATGCCAAAGATTACGATACATCAACAATCCAGATGAGAAAACATCACACCTAACAATGATATTGAGAATCAATGTAGGATAACAAACATGTGCGATGGTGAAACATTGGAAACAAACATATGTGATGGAAAAACATCGACTAAAAGATAGCAAGATAACATGGAAAAGATGGCGAGACATCAACCAATTAGATTATAAATCATCACACCTAACAATGATATTGATAATCAAAGTAGGATAACAAACACATGCGATGGCGAAACATCAATTTGACAAGTTTTAAAACAAATCTAAAAGGCACACAAACTATTAAGATTGGTTTTTATTTTTTACCTTGAAGAAGGATTTAGGTTCATTAGATATGTTTTATGATTTGCCAAGAAGAAGTTTTAGTTTTAAGATGCAATATGCAAAGAAAGGAAAAATAACTAAGGGAGACTAGCCTAGTACTACCCCTAATGTTATCATACAACGATTGGCCCTAAGGTTAAGGATGAAAAAGGGAAGTTTCTACCATATGTTAGCATGAATGGATAAATATCTTAATGTTGAGCTCGAGGACTAACCCTACACGAGTTATCTTAAGGGTGCGGCAAAAAAATTGTCACAGATCCTATGACAAGTAAATAGATCGCAAAACATCTAGATAAACTAAAGCTCGAGCATCACTCGAATACAAAACACCTACAAGGTGCAGGCCTAGTAGTAAAAGGGGAGGTCCCACCATAGACAAGCAACCAAGCATCAGACCAAGGGTCAAGCCGCAGCCAAGGGGAGCGTCTCACTCGAGTGAACAAGCTATAGAATTATAGGAATATAAAAGGGTCCTTAATCGTGATATCAATTATCAGGGCAAGAAAGATCTGGGGGAAAAGACATAGCACATGCGTACACTAAGAGCCAGTGTTGGTCAACACGAGCTAAAGAAAACATGAGGATCCGATTGTGGGAACCCTTTTCACTTTCCTTTAAAGGGCTTAAATTCATTCAGATCTTGGGCACATGTTCAGAGCACCTACTTGTAGAAAACGAGCATAGGAATGACATGGACTGGAATGTGCGGGGGTTGATTACGAACCCTTTCTGCTCGCCTCCTTTTGAGGACTTTTTACCTGTATTATAATGCGGGAACAAATATAAACACGTGTGCATAATACCTACTCCGAAGGTAGGATTTTTAAAAATCACAATTAGCACACCGACAAAATTTCCTTAAACATGTCTTTAAATAAACCAGAGGGATTCCTGACATATATCAGCAACAGAGGTCCCATCATGCAATAGAAAGTAATAAAGAGCGGAAAAAGTAAAAAATAAATAGTGAAACACCAAACAGATAACTATCCATAGTAACTGAGCAAGAAAAAAGAAACCCAGAGAACTTCAAGCAAGCTAGCATCAATAAATAAATCAAGTCAGAAATCACGCCATCAAATGTTTACACTGAGGCTTCAAATATGAACATATCCCACA
Organism: Vicia faba; assembly: GCA_948472305.1. Taxonomy (NCBI): domain Eukaryota; kingdom Viridiplantae; phylum Streptophyta; class Magnoliopsida; order Fabales; family Fabaceae; genus Vicia; species Vicia faba. Next base: position 123,204 of record CATIWC010001510.1, on the reverse strand, counting down.
GGTGATGTATAGCTGTCACAATCACATATATATATATCCTGCAAAAGAATAATAAATATACAAAGTACAAGAATGGTGCAAGCACAACCAGTTGTGTTCCACAATTAAGGTGAAACATTACAGCATCAAGTCAAAATGGAAAACTTTTCTCAGAGTACCTCGCACATTTAACAGACAAATTAGTGACTTCAAAGAGAAATGGTGAACCAATAAGAGATGGATGATGATATGACAAGGAAATGGAAGAACATGATGGAAAAGCATCCATACAGTAGGCACAAGCAACAATTAGGTCAAAGCTAAAGAACTATTGTCCCTTTCTTGTCACCATGTTGAATTGACAAGTAAATATCAATCAAGGATCAAAAGAGCAAGAGAAGAATACAAAAAAAAACCTTGAAATCCAGTAGCAAACACTACACATCCATAATCATTCATTTCATTATGGTTGACAAGCATAACAAAATAGGAGTACCACAAAATGTATCACAAAACTTGGATCACAAGTTAGCAAGGAAAGGAATTCAAACAAAGACAAAGTTAGATGACTTAAATCATTCAAAGACTTGAAAAAAGATTCTAACATGCTATGAGGATATGATCAAGATTTTAAAATGTTGATTCTAAAGCATGATGCACAAGTGCATTCAATGTACCTCAAAGATTCAAAAGAAAAGAAAAGATTGAACATCAAATTCACAATAAGATGAAATGGTTCAAACATTAGAAGTCAAGTGATCTAAAGTCTTCATGAGACTATCCTTTATGTGTCATCCTCTAACATGTCATCATTGGTCATTTGATGACCTCAAACTCAAGTCAAAAATTCAAAACTCAAAGCAAAATTCACATAAGAACATCACTTAGGAGGTATGGGTCAAAAAGTGCTCATTAACAAATTATGAGAAGTCAAGAGGATTGACTTGATATGATGTGAGAAAACATAAGCAAAATGATCATTAAGTTCCAATTTATAGGCCCCACACAAGTTCATTGGCCATCAAACAAATTGTAACAAATAATGTAACATCAATTGGTCATTTTCACTTCAAAAATTCATCAATAATAGAAAAGGACTTCAATAATTCAAACCAAAATTTCCATAACATATTTGAGATATGTAGAGGTGAGAAAATAAGTTTGAAGTTCATGAATATTATAGGAGAGGATCAAATGAGGCTCAAAGACCAAAACTTGTTGGCAAAACTACTAAACTAGATAAATGATTTTTAAAATGAAGAAAGCCTTGGTATGCACATGGGCCAAATACCTGATGAGAAAGCCTTGCTATTTTTGGAAAAATTTGGGAGGATAGAGGCATGCCTCATGCGTGCTTTGTTTGGACTTATTTGTTAAGAATAAAGTGCAAATTTCGTGTTAAACACATGTTGAATGCAACTTGATACCCATCAAAACTGGACTTGTGTAAAATCTCAATCATATCCATGGATGCCCCAAATTTTGGTCATCTGACTTTGTGCTCAGTCCACTTGAAACCCCTTTGTGTGTTTTGGATGCTTGAGGGGCCTTTCAAGAGCTCTCGTAATATAGAACATCATAGAGCTTTGAATTTTTCGAATTGATGCTAAAATGATGGAGAAGTGATGTTGCAAAGTTGAGGCAAAGATGTGATTTAGCTTGCCTGGTTCGGGCACGTGCATAGGTTTAGATAATAAGCCCTCCTTGAGCAACTTGTCAATACAATCAATCTTCCAAAGCTTAAGGAAGACTTGATAACCAAAATACTTTGATCCCATCATAATGTATGAATGCAATGCAATATGATGTTTATGATGAAACCTAAGCCTAAATCAAGAGGGTAAATTTTGAGGTGCAACCCCGTGGTCGAAGATGAAGGTTGTACTATATGAGGACAACTCCTCGACATTCTGTTTAAAGCAGACAAATTTGGATTGGGTTTCACCATCAAAGCTCAGAAAAATTCAGGCGCGCTCGCGTGGGAAAGCTACCTCTCCGCATCGGAAGTCATGAAGTAAATGTTGTGAAAGACTCTGATGATGAATGTGCTTTTGAAGAATGGATCTACCCTACTGCCGAAGGAAAACTCAATAACTGGCATGCAAAGGATTTCACTCCCATCTCCTTCATTAAGGAGTAATTACTGTTTACTGTTTTCTGTCAATTCAAGAACTTTTGTCTGTAATCTTATTTCCAAACAATGACTTTTAAGCCATGTGCCTTGCCCGGGGAACCATGGTCCATTTGTTAAGGGTTTTGTTCATGTTCGTTTATCATATGATCATTTAATGGAAAACATTGGACCTTTGCATTCAATTTTTGTGGTCATTGTCTTTCTATTTCTTTATTTGCATTTTTCAAATAGCCATGTATCTTACATGCACACACATACACACACACACACACACACACACACACACACTTGTGGATCCCCATCCACTCCATATCTCATGGTCAACGACTCTACTATTACCAGTTATGACTTCAAACATCCAATTAAGCAAGACAAAGACGAAGGCGAGGAAGATTGTGAAATACCATAAGAACTAGCCAGGCTGCTGATGCAAGAGGAGAAATTTATTCAACCTCATGAAGAGCAAGTCGAGGTTATCAACCTAGGCACTAAGACAGACAGGAAAGAGGTCAAAATCGACACTAATTTAGAAGACGGTATCAAAAGCATATTGGTTCAGATGTTACATGACTATTTTGAAGTGTTTGCATGGTCGTATGAAGATATGCCAGGGTTGGATACCGACATTGTGGTTCATCGTCTGCAAACGAAGGAAGATTTTCCTCCTGTTAAGAAAAAGGTTCGTTTCATGCGGCTTGATATGTCTGAAAAGATAAAATCTGAAGTGATGAAACAATTTGATGCAGGTTTCCTAGCTGTGACTTCTTATCCTCAATGGGTCACGAACGTGGTTCCCGTGCCAAAGAAAGATGGAAAGGTTTGTATGTGTGTGGATTATAGGGATCTAAATAGGGAAATCCCCAAAGATGATTTCCCTCTACCTCATATTGACGTCTTGGTTGATAACACCGCTCAACATAAAGTCTTCTCCTTCATGGATGGATTTTCTGGCTACAACCAAATCAAGATGGCTCCCGAAGACATGGAAAATACCACCTTTATTACACAATGGGGCACCTTTTGTTATAAGGTCATGCCGTTCGGATTAAAGAATGCAGGGGTAACATATCAAGGAACTCTGGTAGCTTTATTTCACGATATGATCCATCATGAAATATAGGTCTATGTGGATGATATGATTTCAAGATCGCAGATTGAAGAATAACACCTCGATCACCTACACAAGATATTTGAGAGGTTGAAGAAGTACAAATTAAGGCTGAATCCTAACAAGTGCACCTTCGGGGAAAGGTCTGGAAAACTTCTAGGTTTTGTGGTTAGTGGTAAAGGCATCAAAGTTGATCCTGCAAAGGTTAAAGCCATTCAAGAAATGCTCGTTCCCCATTTCGAGAAAGAAGTTAGAGGGTTCTTGGGATGACCTAACTGCATTGCTCGCTTCATATCTCACCTAACTGCTACTTGTGAGCCAATCTTCAAGCTCTTGAAGAAAGATCAAGTAGTCAATTGGAACGACAACTGCCAAGTTACCTTCAACAAAATCAAGGAATATTTGTAAGGACCCCCTATCCTGATGCCTCCAGTTGAAGGAAGACCTCTGATTATGTACTTGGTTGTATTAGAGATATCTATGGGGTGTGTGATGGGCCAACATGACGAGTCTGGCCGAAAAGAGCATGTGATATACTACCTGAGAAAAAAGTTTACCGACTGCGAAACCAGATATTCACTGCTCGAGAAAACTTGTTGCGCTCTGGCATGGGCTGCTTGCCGGCTAAGACAGTATATGTTGACTCACACTACTTTATTGATTTCTAAGATGGACCCTATCAAGTACATCTTCGAGAAACCAGCCCTCTCTGGATGAATAGCTAGATGGCAAATGATTTTGACCGAATATGACATCCAGTATACCACACAAAAGGCCACCAAAGGAAGTAAATTGGCAGATCATTTGGCCCATCAAGCTGTTAGTGATTACCAGTCTATGAACTTTGACTTCTTCGATGAGAATATTATGCTAGTCATTGACCTTGAAGAACCTGGACCGTATGATGGACCTGAACAATGATCCCTATGGACTATGGTTTTTGATGGGGGATTCCAACGCTTTAGGCAATGGAATTGGTGTTGTGATTATTTCTCCCGAGGGTTTCCATACTTCTTTCACTGCTAGGTTGTGCTTTGATTGTACGAACAACATGGCTGAGTACGAAGCGTGCATATTGGGTCTAAAAGCTGCCATTGACTTAAGGATCAAGTTCTTGAACATATTCGGAGATTCTGCTCTAGTGATCAATCAAATCAAAGGATAATGAGACATTAATCATCCTAACCTTATTCCTTACAAGGAGCTTGGGTTAACCCTGAAACCATACTTCGATGAGATCACCTTTGAACATTTCCCTATAGAAGAAAATCAGCTGGCTAATGCCTTGGCAACAATGTCTTCCATGTTCAAAGTCAAATAGGACAAAGAAGCTCCCATGATTACAATCTAAAGATTTGATGAACCTGCACCTTGTTATGAGCTTGACACCGACAAAGAGAAGCCATGGTACCATGAGGTGAGGAGATATCTTGAGGCACAAGAATATCCTGAAGGAGCTTCCATCAATGATACGAAATTCTTGTGAATATTTTCATCCAAATTCTTTCTAAGCAATGGAATATTGTACAAGCACAACCATGATTCTACTCTACTCTGATGTATGGACAAGAAGGAGGCAGAGAAAATTATGGAAGACATGCATGATGGCCTCTTCGGGACCCACTCTAGTTGACACACTATGGCCAAGAAAATCTTGAGGGCTGGTTACTATTGGTCCATAATGGAAACTGATTGTCATCATCACTCAAGGAATTTCCACAGGTGTCAAATCTATGCTGACAAGGTCCATCTACCGCCTATTCTTAAAAATGTCATGACTGCTCCGTGGCCATTTGCAATGTGAGGCATTGACATGACCAGGGAGATCAAACCTACTACCTCTAATGGACATCGTTTCATCCTTGTTGCCATTGAATACTTTACCAAGTGGGTCGAAGTTGCCTCATATTCCTCAGTTACCAAGAATGTTATAGCCAGGTTTATCAAGCATAACCTCATTTTTAGTTACGGTATCCCCAAAAGGATCATCACTAACAATGGAACCAACCGCAATAATTCCATGATTACAGAACTTTGTACTCAGTTCAAAATCAAGCATCACAATTCTTCTCCGTACAGACCCAAGATGAATGGCGTAGTGGAAGCTGCCAATAAAAATATCAAAAAGATTGTGCAAAAGATGGTGGTAATGTATAAATACTGGAATTAGATGTTACTGTTTGCTCTCCATGGCTACCGTACTTCATCTCGAACATCAACTAGGGCAACCCCGTTCTCCTTGGTCCATGGCATGGAAGTTGTCCTACTTATCGAAGTTCAAATTCCCTCTCTAAGGATAATGAAGGAAGCAGATTTAGGTGAAGACAAATGGATTCAGACTAGGTTGGATCAGTTTAACTTGATTGACGAGAAGTGACTGGTTGTTGTTTGTCATGGTCAGATGTACCAAAAACGTATGATCAAGGCTTTCAACAAAAAGATCAAGCCTCGAGTATATCAGACTGGAAAGTTGGTAATAAAGTGCATCATTCTTCAACAAGGCGACCCCAGAGGAAAATGGATTCCCACTTACAAAGGACCATTTATTGAGAAGAAAGTTTTCTCTGGTGGTGCCATGATGCTGACTACTATGGATGGCGAGGACTTCCCACATCCTGTGAATACGGACATAGTTAAAAAATACTACGCATAAAATGACCCGCTGGGTTGACATACCTAGGAAAAAAAATAAGGGCATCCCGGCGAACCCAAGAGGTTCAGGAAAAAGTTAGGGATATACATAAAAGACTGTACACCTGGAGAGTCGAAAACCCAAAAGGGCGATTTGGGCAAAAATGGGTATCCTGGTGGGCTGAAAACCCGAAAGGGTGGTCCAGGAAAAAGTTAAGGATTAAAGCGTATGACTATGTCCCGTGGGATCTTTACAGCCATCTTTATTACCAAAGTTTAAAGTTCAAATGGTCCAAGATCAATCCAATCAACTTCTTTCAATGACAAGGGATGATGTTCAAGGACATAGGGGAAATAGTAGAGTTGGAACACAATGAGATCACTTCCACGTGGTTGTTATTTTTTTTTTGTATTCCTTTCATTCTTTCGACAATTTCCTCTTACTAGGATCTCTGTCTCTTTGTATAAAAATTCCTATTCATGGGAATAACATAAATATAAATATACTTTAAAGTACATACTTTTTGTTTTTCTTTTTTGAGTGCAAAGGTGTCCAGTGACTAAAATTGAATGAACATATGCATATGAACATGACTAATCTTTTAGAAAATGTATGCTTAAAAACACTGACAAGCATCTCTTTAAATGCGTTTGAGATATCCTCATAGAGTTATTTCAATAACATTATCCCCCACGAATTTGGATTCATAAAATCCCTAGCCAGAATTTCAATCTCTGTAGGATCCTCTCCCCAGCTGAGTTGGTCTTAAAAGGAAGCCTTATGGATTTCTTCCTAAAGAGACATCTCCCCAACAGTTTGTCAAATATCCTCTTCAATAGGGTTTATTTACCCAACAAACTACAGATTCCCCAACTTGAGTTTGCCTCTCAGACTATTACAAATCAAGGGACCACAACCCCTAATCCCCAGTGAAGTCCCCAACAGAGTCATTTATATCCCAATAAGTTGTTGTAAAGCCTGGAACCTGACCAGATAACAGTCAACTTCAAGCAAGTTACTACTAAGCCTGGACCTGACCAGATACTAGCTCAACTCCATCAAGTTCAAATTACTGCAAATCTTGGACCCGACCAGAAAACAGTTTGAGTTGCTGAAGCTTGGACCTGACCAAATAACAGTTAATCTCATTTCTAAGTTACTAAAGCCTGGACCCGACCAGATAATAGTTCAACTTCTCAAATCATTACTGAAGCCTTAACCCGACCAGATAACAATTAATCTCAAATTCAAGTTACTAAAGCTTGGACCCAACCTGATGTTAGTTCAACTTTATCCTATCCTCAATTTATTGTGAAACCTGGACCCGACCAGATACCAGTTAATCTCAAATTCAAGTTACTAAAGCCTGGACCCGACCAGATGGTAGTTCAACTTTATCCTATCCTCAATTTATTGTGAAACCTGGACCCAACCAGATAACAATTAATCTTAATTTTAAGTTACTAAAGCCTGGACTCGACCGGATAATAGTTTAACTTCTTCAGTTATTGCAAAGCTTGGACCTGACCAGATAAATAGTTCGAGTTGCTGAAACCTAGACCCGACCAGATAACAGTTAACCTCAAGTTTAAGCTGCGAAACCTGGAATTCGACCAGATAACAATTTAACTTCTTCAATTTTTGTGAAACCTGGAACCCGACCAGATAACAGTTAATTTCCTCTTCCCCAGTAGAGTTTTCCACTATCCCCAGTGAGTTGCTGTAAAGACTGGAATCCGACCAGATAATAATTAACTTCCTTATCCCCAGCAAGTTGGTGTGAAACCTGGAATTCGACCAGATAACAACTGAACTTTCTTCTTCTCCGATCAAGAGATAATTCCCCAATAGAGAAATGAACAACTAAAACTCCTGAACTCTAGTTCCCAAGAAGAAATCAACAATCTCCACAGAGTATTCTCAAGCAAAGTCAATATTCCCTAGCGGAGTTCCCCTCAACAAAACATGAATCCCCAACGGAAGCATTTTAAACAAAGTTTGAAGATACATGGAAATCCGGGATTGGACTTCTCGAAGCTCCCCAGTATTTGTCAAGGATACACTTCAATAATATTCCGCATTCATAACATCAAATTACATACATGACAAATTCAAGCAGCACAGTCTCATTTATTTTGCGAACATCATGCCTACATCCACATGCAACTAATCCCTTTTCCTTGCAAAAAAAAAAGTTCAATCAACAATCAAAGACCTCTTCTGGTTAGATTTACTTATTTCAGTTAAATATAGGAAAATATCACCAACATTTCCAAAATATGTCAGAGATTAATTCTCGAAGCAAGTCGGGGCAACTGTCTCTATAAACAACAAAAAACGGGTTTCAGATTAATACCTGAAACAAGACAGGACAACAATCTGTGGACAACCAATTTTAGATTAATACTTGAAACAAGACAAGACAGCTATCAACATGAGCAGATTGAAGATTAACTCTCGAAACAGGATGGGGAAACTATCTTTCTTTCTCTTTGGTTAGGTGAAGATCAATTCCCAAAATAGGACGGGGCGACTATCTTTATCACCAATGGCATGAACTCTTAAAACAAGACGGGTTTACCAATAAATTGATTGTAGATCAATTCCGGAAATAAGACGGGGAGACTATCTACATGACAAACACTTCCTTCAAGACATCTCATGTTTCAATTTAAATCGACCATTGATTTATCCTTATTTCATTCTAGTATACAGTTTCCCTGGTTAACTTAAATTTCTCTAAAGATTTATACTGATTCGTTATCCAATGAAATATTATTCAAGACATTTGTTGTTTCAGTATAAGTCGACCAAAGATTTATTCTGATATTCCTTCCAATCTATACCTACATCCATTTTGGATGGCATCTATAAGCCCATCTCCAATGACTCCCTATCACCTTTGGATGGCATCTGTAAGCCCATCTCCGACAAACTTTTCATTATTCTCCAAATGGTATCTTTAAGCCCATTCCCGATACAATCAACTAACACATCAGCGAGTGCAAATTTCTGGGCACTCTAGTGTTCAATCATCTTCTACCTTCAAGCTACGAACAGCGACGTGCCATTCTCGCTTTTCAAGTTTAAGAAAATTGAACAGGGGCAGGGGCAGTTTTTTTACCCCAAAATTTTCCTTCTCATTTTCTCAAGATTTCTCTCACAAGATGTCCATTGGTTCAAGATGGCACAAGGATGGATCAGCTCAATACACCTCCTCAAGCACCGATGACTCCAAATTAGGGTTTGAGTTTTCACAAGTACAATTGGACTTTAAGGCCCCATTCTACTTTCATGGATCATTTCGGACTCTCAAGATTGCTCATGTCAAGTTTCAAGCTTTGGATCACATTTTTGCTCAGTCAATTGATCAGTTGACCTAAAATCAATTGTATTTGACAAAAAGTCAACTATGCTCAATACAGTCAAACTTCATAGTTTTTTTATCCATATCAACATTTTGAACTCATATATGTCAATTGGTCAAGTTTTGATCACAATTCCTCAAGAAATTTGATCAGATCACCAAAACGGCAAAATGGTCAAAATTAGGGTTTTGACTGAGAAGGCTCAATTTTTGACTTTTGACCAAATACATGACTTATTGGTTTGAGACATGACATCGAGGATTTAAATGCATCATCTTGACCTAATGTCATGATTCAAAATACTTCTCAATATCAATTGATTGATAGTTGAAATTTGGTCAACTGATGAAAAAGTCAATTGTACACTAAAAAGTCAAACTTTGACTTTTTGATCAAAATCAAGTTTCAAAAATCATATTTCATAAAGAATTGTCAAAATATGAATATTTTTCATCAAGAAATCAAAAAAAGTCAAAATTATCTTTGAAAAGTCAAAATTCCAAGACTTAGAAATTTTTCTAAGTGTTAGAAAGTTAACTTTTTTACATTACTTTGTGCCAAATTTTCACCATTATGCAAGGTGATTCAAGGAAAACTTCCAACATGAAAGTTGTATATCTCAATGAGATCTAAAACATTGTAGGAAAGAACTTTTTCTAGAAATGCTTGGATTTTAAGTTATAAATTCATGAATCATGGCATTTTTTATTAAACACTTGGAGAAATTTTCAGCAGGTTTGGTCAGGTTTTTATCCTAACTTCTTGGCCAAGTTTCACATAGTTCCAATTGGAGTTTGCAAAATTGAAAAGCATGAAAATTGTAGAGGATGTTTCAAGATTTGCAAAACATCCAAGAGCATGAATTTATCATACTTGAGCTAGGATATTCAAGGACCTGAAGTTGGACATTCATTCTTGATTTACAAGGCAGATTTGTGATGAACAAGGAACCGAAATCTTAGTTATGCAGTATAATCTTCACTTTACAGGCCTCAAACTTGTAAATCACTCCTTAATTGAATGCTTGCACAACTGTTTAAGATATGATCTAAGTGTTCGAGCCTTTGTCCAAGTGATCATTCCATTTTTGGAAGAAAGCAACATATCCATTCTTGAAAAGTTCACTTTAATCACAAAGTCAATTTCTTGAGCCTCTAACTTGTTGTTCTAATCACACTCAACTTCTACAAGTCAGAACAAACATGTTTAAAGTGATCAACAACTTTAGATATCTTGGTACAAGCATTGAAAACATGCTCTTCATGCTTGCTTCAAAAACAAGCAAGATAGCCATAACATGTGATTCAAAATCTGAGTTGTATCAAGTCTCAAACCTTCTCTATAAATAGAGAGGCGAATTGCAAGAGAAAGAGGTGAGAAAAAAATAGAGAAAGGCCAGAAGTTTTGTTATGTTGATAAACCCTCAAAATCTCATATTCAAAAAAGTCATAACAGTCCACAAAGTTCCTACTCTTGAGCTTTGAAATCCAAATCCTAGAACCTCTACATACTTTGCAAGTTTTGTCCAAACATCTAAGCACCTCACATACATCACATAGAAGTTGTTTCAACTCAAGAACAACTTTTGTAACATCTCTATTTTTCTAAGCTCAAGAACAGTCAAGACAACAACTCAAACTCAAAGCACAAAAATCCAGCTGCAAGGTAAGTCTTCTTGACTTTTAACTCTTCATAAAGCATCATTAATGATTCATTTTTGAAGATAAAATGTAGTAATTGTTGCCCTTGACGCTAACCATATGCTTATCTTTCATTTTAATTAACCTTGTGTTGAGAACTAACCTATGTATGCAGCAAGACAATGATAGAGTGAAAAAATTGCAGTATGAGTCAACACATACTCACATGAGTCGACTCATTTTAATGGAAGGACAGGTTATGAGTCAACACAAAACCTCATGAGTCGATGCATACTTCTATAACATGAACAAAACATAAAGAAAAAAGGTGCATGAGTCGACACAAAATGCGTATGTGTCAATACAAACAAGGAATGAGTCGACACATACCATTATGCATTGACTCATACTGAGTTGATTTGGTTTTACAGGGGCAAGGAATGGTTTTGTGTCGATGCATAGAAGCATGTGTCAATACATAAATGTTAAAAAATGTTTTTTTTTCTTTCTTTTACATTGTTTTCACATATTTTACATACTTTCTTCATTGCTATTCAAAATGGTTGTAATATTTAAGCTTATATTTCATTCCCAATTGTAAGTTGTATCCCTATCCCCGTAATGATGTAATAGCGTAGGATTTTAATTTCTGCAAATTTATCATTTTTCATATAATTGTTAGTAATTAGGGTGTGTATGGCAAGACTAAAATCAATCTTAGACAATCATAATCCAAGATAAAACAATGCATGAAATTAAAACACTTGCACACTACACCTCTAGGGTTAACTCCACTTGTTTCCTTGAGAAAATGGTCATGTTATGCATGTGAGATGCCTTAGCAAAAACAATAAAAATACAAGATCATAGTCCCTCGATGATGCTACGAATGTTTCCTTATAAATGATCTTAGTCCCTTAAGAAAAATGCTAAGGTATCTCGCAACATTGCATATTATGACTATACGATGACCCACACCCGTCCCTTTATATCCAAAGATAGGACTTCTTACCAATCAATGATAAGATATCAATATCAAAGGAAGAGAAAAATTAACAAAAAACTTTTGAGTAGGTAGAACGTTCTTAGTTGCTTGCTCATGATCTATCTTCAAAACAAACATCTTTTCAAATACAACAAAAACTTTCAAAACATGAAATATTTTCAAGAAAAGTCTAACACTTTGTATACATTCTTATAGAGACAAGAATCATTACAAAGTTTGCCTAAACAAAGGCTCTTTTCAAAAACACTTTCAAAAACCACCACAAACGCATTTCAAACAAAGCAATTTCAAAAGTGATCTAGCAAGCAACTAAGAGCCCGTACATAACTACATATGAAAAGGGTGCTAACACCTTCCCTTTTCATAACCTACCCCCAAACTCAAGAAAATATCTCAAAGGTCTTTCCTGTTTCTTTCACCCTTTCCTTATTGGATAAAAGAAAATTTGTTGGCGACTCTTGCTATCCACAACAATTGCGATCAAACGCAAAACAACCAAGTTAGTTCTCCCACCGTATTGCAATATCCTTCCAACAATTCTCAACAAACAGAAGGAAATCATCATGCTTTATCCAATCATTGAAACATTTAAACGGTTTTAGCCCTAATCAGTGTAATTGCCTTCAAGCTAAAAAGGACAATGATCGGAAATATCCCTATCTCCAATAACCTGACCTCCAATCTTCCAAGCCTAACAACCCTTTAGAAATAAAAAATATATGAATTAGACTCATATATTTACCATCCAAACTGAACAAGAAAATATCTTACCAACCATCGACGAATTAACAAACTCAATCTATCAATAAAATTGAAAAATCCATCCATCTCCAAACTATTAATAAAAATAGTGGAACCTTTTCTCTCCCCTTCGATTTTAACAACATTATAATCCCCGACGACGCACTATTCTCCCTAGTAAACTTGGCCTTACAATGTAAAATTCCCTCCTTAATAAACGCTTCTTCCGCATGAAGCAAGCAAGAAGAATAAACGTTCACCACATACAAATTTAAGCCCCTCCAAACAAAATTGATACCCACATACCCTTCACTAGAAAAGCTAAAGTTTAACTCAAACATACCTGGTCTCCACATAATCAACAAATCTTCTGATCTTCCACACGACCCTTTGTAAGTCCACTGAACATCAGAACCACCCCCACAACTCTACAACCAACTTCTCTTTGACCTCTTGATCTTTTGTCTCCTGAATAAGGCAAATATCAAAACCCTCGTTCTTTATCATCTAGCTTAAATGTTTCCTCTTGGATAAGCTACCACTCCCTCGAATATTATTAGAAATCATGAGAGAAATAATTGTCCCTTTAGAAAGCGAAATAGAAATAGAAATCTCAGTATGAGCCTTAAGTTGTCGTAAAATGGGGAAAGATGAAACAAAATCCAGCAAAGAACGAGTCACAGGATTTGGTCCGACCGAATGAGCCTTGACTCTGTAGGGCCAAATGTTTAAAAAAGTTATATCAAATTCACCTAGACCCACAGACCTAGAACCAACAAACTTATTGCTAACAAGTTGAACCGAAACGGAATTTCCAAGGGTGTCTTCTACCATCTTCAACTTGAAAGAATAATCCTTAATACTAACATAAAGAGAATCATTGATTACCACCAACTAGAGTCCTTCTTCAAGGATAATAACCTCATAAACTACGCTATGTGTGATCGGTGGATCTGGAACTGACTGTTTAACGCTGGTTCGCGAAATGTCGTGGAAGCAAGAGTCGCCACCGTCTTTTATTTTCTCCAAATGGAAAGGACAAAAGCACAGAAAAATTCCTTAAAGAGATTGCTCTCGGTTCGGGAGGTAGATTATAGAAAGGGAAGGTGTTAGCACCATTTCTATCCATGGTTATCCATGGGATCTTAGATACTTGCTCATTGTGTTTTCAAAATTGGTTTGTTTGCTTTTCAACTGTGGGTTTTAAAAAAGTTTCTTTGAAAATTTCAGTTCGACTCTTGTGTCAGAGTGTTTGAAAAATTGCTTTCGAAAGCTTTTTGAAAATGTGTTGGTGTGAAAAGTATTTTTTTGATTGTTTTGAAATTAGAGCAAGTATCTACGAGAACCTACCTACCCTAAGGAATTCGTCAGTGTAAGTGTCCTTAAAGTAGTGCCATCCCACCATTGAGAGGTAGGTAGCACCACCGTTGGAGGTGTTCGGGTCAATTCGAGGTTCGTAGGGACATGGTGATCACCAGAGCAATGGGAAGACACCTTAGAAGCTACCCTCATGCCAGGTTCCCGGATCATGAGGACTTACTAAGACATCCTCTACTTGACGATCACCTTTCGAGGCAAGGCAACAGTGAGGCGTACCCTAGGGGTGGTGTGTGCGAATCGTGTGTCGTTTTCATGGATATTTGTCTTGTTCATGTTATTGGTGTTCTACGCTTGTTTTGATTATGGCCATTCATTCTTGCACGCTTGTTTAACAGTTTAAAAGTTGCGGGAAAAGTAAATCTAAGCTATTACAAATGGCGCGGGTCCACATCGCCAAAATTAAACCGGACCCGATTTGACAGAAAAGTAAAGAATTAAAAAGTGCGAGAAGTAAATGTTACAAAGCTTCGGGAGAGATACATAATTATTATAATGAAAAATAAAATAAATATGCGAAATTAAACAATTAAACGAATCGAGGGCGTTGGACCCTTTTGCAAAAATTAAAGTTAATGAGGAATTAAAATTAAAGTTAAAAGAAAGCAAGAATTTATTTTTTGGTGTTTTTTAGTGTTTTAAGATTTAATAGAAAAAGAATTAATTAAAACTAAAATAAAATGTTAAACCTAGTTCTAATTATTTTTTAAGTTATTAAGAAAAAATATTGGAGTTTTTTAACCTAAATGAAACCCTAATTTATTTTACAAGTTTTTATGCATATTTAATTATAAAAGTAAATAAAATAATATTATGGTAAAAAGGGAAAAAATTAAAAAGGAATAAAAATTAATTAAACCTAATTCTATGTTTTTGTATTTTTGTTATTAAAAGAATTAAAATTAAAACCCTAATCTAAATTAATTTATTTACATGCAATTTGTTTATGAAAATAATTAAAATAAAATATTTATTATATTTTTATCTTTTCTGATTTTTATGAGGTTTTTGTATTTTGTAAACATAATTAATTAAATTAAAATAATAAAGAAAATAACATAATAGTAAAATATAAGAAAAATTAAAAAATTGCAAACCAGGAGGGGGTGGAAGTCCCCAAAGTGGAGGTATGCTTTAGAAATCCAGGCCCACTAAGACATGGGTCCATTTGACTTTCCAGGTAGCGTGTAGCAACGTTGACCTGAGTTTATGGTATGCTTTCAATCTACGCCCTTGACTGGATCTTAGTGTGCACGTGGATGACTGGATGATGAAGGAACATGATGCGCCTGCAGCCTTGAAGCACATGGGAATTGCTATGGAAAAATAATATGGAAATTATACAGACCTGGGGCTCGAACCCAGGTCTTGGACATTGCAAAGGTGTACACCTGCCACTGAAGCGCTTCAACGTATTTGATATATAAATAAACAACAATTAATAAAAAGAAAGGAAAAACGTTAGTGGATCCGCGCGCCAATTTTCAAACAGACCAACCACTCCTTGCCACGACTCCATCTTCTTCGTGTGTTCCTGAAAACAAAAACATGAGGCAACGGTTTTTTATGCGTTGCTTAAGGTCAGTTTCAAGAAAATAGCGACTAGCGCTATGGTGTCCATAAATTAATCGCGAGTGTGGATTCTTCTTCGTCTAAGCTTGCTGGTTTGAATGGTCTTGGTCTGGAGGACCAATTTTTCCTCTTTTAAGAATCCCTAATTCCAACCTCTGAAAACCCTAAAAGTCGAACATGGCATAATTGTATATACAGCGTAATAATCAAATTAAATGCATTGGTTAGCTTCACAACATCATAATGAACATGAATCCATAAATAAAAAATGCAAAAGATGCTTAAATCATGATGCACGATTGTGGAATTTTCTTGATGCAGTTTCGGTTCAATATACCAATTCTTGGAGTTTTGATGAGTGTTATGGATTAGAACACGTTCAGGAACCTTCAAGGAAGCTAATGGGATGGTTTTTATGCCTTGAATCGGCCTCTAAAGTGGTTTACAGTTTTGAGTTTCTTTGAGAAAATTTCAAGTTTGTAGAGAGCTTTTCTGCGCAGCTTTGTGTCTATTGTGATTAGGTTTATGATCTAGCATTTGTAGTGAAGGCATTAGGTTAACAAAACTCAATCAAATCTCTTGTACTCATGAATTTTGAATATTTGATCTCTTAAGATTTTTTCATATCTTTTCCATGTGCATTTGTGTCAATTATGATCAATTAGCTCCCAATCTTTCCTTATTGACTTAGGCACGAAATCTTGAGGCTGAAATGTGTACAAAAAGATTTGGAAACTTAGGTTAGTATTTTTCCTATATTTAATTTGATTTAAATGAATTAATATAAATAAAAATTCAAATAAATAAATAAAAAATGAGAAAATACTTCCCTTTGGGCCAAGTGGTCGTGCATATGCTTGGAATGATGAATCATGGAAGAAAAATGGGCCCATTAGCATTTTTAGGTCATTTGAATCAATGTTGACTTTTCAAAATATCCAAATATTTCCCAAGTTCCACAAGGTATAACTTGCTCAATTTTTACGCTTTTCTCATGTTCTTGGACATTTTGGATAGGTCTTTGAGTCCTCTAACCAATGCCTTTGGTCCCATGTCATTTTGATTTACCAATCTCAAGTTATGGCCTTTGACTTAAAGTCCCTTTTTGTTGACTTTTGAAAATGACCTATAATGTTGAAATTGATAACTTTTTGTGAGAGCATTTCTTGGACTTGAAGTATGAAGATGAGTTGTAGGAAATGTCTTTCTCTTCAAAATGAGCTTTGGATGGAATTTTTCTGATAATCCATGTGAAAGTTATGCCCTGGTCAATTTCAGTTGACTTTTTCAACTGTCCAAATAAGGAAACTTTTGCATCTTGATGATTTTCTGAGCCAAATTTTGAGAATCATGATCAAGCATTGATCAAATGATGTTTGTGGCTTCAAAATGATATGTTGACCAAAAATTTGAACTTTTGACTGTCAAATGACCATTTTGCCCCTACAGTTGACTGTAGTGCAATTTAGGGTTTTGACTGTGCAATTTTGAGCTGAATGCCTTGAAACTTGATATGAGGATATTTGACCATATTTGTAGGCATATGAGACTTGGTTGAGCCTTTGAAAACTTAATTTCCTTGATCAGAACACAAACCCTAGTTTTGACTGTATAGGAGACCTTTGCACTGTGCCACCCTTGGGGAATTTTGCAGCTTGACTTGGCAATTTCTTGGAGAATATGGGAGGGAAAATTTTGGGGTACAACAGTTTCCCCTGTTCAATCTTCTTAGACCTGAGGATGCAGATTGGCTGACGTGCCTTTCGTAATCCGAGGGTAGAAGATGATTGGACACTAGAGTGCCCAGAAATTTGCGCTCACATAGTAGCAGTGATGGGAATGGGCTTATAGATGCCATTTGGAGATTGCTGGATAGGATGATGGGCTTATAGATGCCATCTGGATGTTGATCGCATAGGAGATTCCCTAGCGAGAACCTGCATACCTGCAAAACTGAAAATGAGTACTTGACACGTTGCAGGGGCTGATTTTCAGATGCTTGGTATAGATGTGTCCTGACTGGTTACAGGAGCTGAATCTGGAGCTTCAAACGGCGATGAACGAACCAGGGATGGTTACTGCTTTAGCATGAATGGTAAGAGAACCTTGGGCGACTTTAACTTCAACAACGCTCGTTGAGAAAAATCTTGGGTGTCTTCTACTGGAATAAGAATCAGGGAGATCTTAGGGTCGATCTGACTGAACCAGAGAAGGCCTTTGACTGGATAAGCATCAGGAAAATCTTAGGGTCGATTTAACTGAACCGGACAAGGTCTTGGAATATATTCAACTGGATAAGCATCAGGGAGATCTTAGGGTCGATCTGACTGAACCAGAGAAGGCCTTTGACTGGATAGGCATCAGGAAAATCTTAGGGTCGATTTAACTGAACCGGACAAGGTCTTGGAATATCTTCAACTGGATAAGCATCAGGGAGATCTTAGGGTCGATCTGACTGAACCAGAGAAGGCCTTTGACTGGATAAGCATCAGGAAAATCTTAGGGTCGATTTAACTGAACCGGACAAGGTCTTGGAATATCTTCAACTGGATAAGCATCAGGGAGATCTTAGGGTCGATCTGACTGAACCAGAGAAGGCCTTTGACTGGATAAGCATCAGGAAAATCTTAGGGTCGATTTAACTGAACCGGACAAGGTCTTGGAATATCTTCAACTGGATAAGCATCAGGGAGATCTTAGGGTCGGTCTGACTGAACCAGAAAAGGCCTTTGACTGGATAAGCATCAGGAAAATCTTAGGGTCGATTTAACTGAACTGGTCTAGGTCTTGAAATATCTTCAACTGGATAGGCATCAGGGAGATCTTAGGGTCGATCTGACTGAACCAGAGAAGGCCTTTGACTGGATAAGCATCAGGAAAATCTTAGGGTCGATTTAACTGAATCGGTCTAGGTCTTGAAATATCTTCAACTGGATAGGCATCAGGGAGATCTTAGGGTCGATCTGACTGAACCAGAGAAGGCCTTTGACTGGATAAGCATCAGGAAAATCTTAGGGTCGATTTCACTGAACCGGTCTAGGTCTTGAAAGGTGATTGAGAACTTCAACTGCATCTTTCCTGAAAGGTAAAGGTCAGTCATATGCAATGCATGATATGGATCAAGCAATGATGTTCTCAACATAAATGAGATTTGTATGATATGACGTGTCTATGCATGTTATAATGATGTATGTGATGTCTTATGTATGCTTTTGTCTAGGAAAGTGAATCCTTGACGGGTGCCGGGAAGTCGTATCCTGGGCTGAGTTTGAAGAATAGATTTTGCTTCCGCTGGATGATAGTTGCAAGAATACCGGTAGGAGAAGATAACTCCGTTGCGGAATAAACTTGGCGAATGGATTATTCTGCGGGGAGAAAAGATACTCTTGTGACTATGCTGGGAAGCAATACTCTGTGGGAAGAGGGATGCCTTGCTGAGTGTTGATGATAATTGCTGGGGATAGGAAGACTTTGTCGACGACGCTCTTTCCGTGGCTTTTGGCTGAGGATAACCCAGTTATATCCTGTTAAGGAAATAACTCTTTGAATAAAGCCGGACGACGCGTTCGTGCTCTGTGAGGGGATAAGCTTCCAGAATCTACTGGGGATAAGCTTACTGCTTGGGGAAATGAATTCCAACTTTCCTAGGGAAACTGGATTGGACTCTTCTGGGGGGTTTGAACTGCATCGGGGAAGTGACTCTTTTGACTATTGATATACAGCCGGGGAACAATCTTTAGACCGAGACTGTCGGGGATGCTTGTTAAGAATATATGTATTGCTGCTGGGGAATGTTGATATCCGCTGGAGGATACCCAACTTCTTTGAGATTTGATAACTCTGCTTGGAGAGGAATGTACTGTTTTGCTGAACCACTCTCTGGGGATTTAATATGTACTCGGTCGTGTTCTTTAGCTGAACCTACCTTGGTACCTTGGAGGATAGAACAATTAGACTGCTCAGACAACTCTTTATTGCCCCTGTTTCTAGTGTCACCTGCAATTAACTCCTTTGTTTCGTATGCAAATATTTATGAGTTAGCAAATTATTGTCAATGCATATATCACAAATTGAACCTTGGACGTTCTTCGCAAAACAAAACAGAAAAAGGAAAATCACTTGGCACGTTTAACTAAAAATATATTTGTATTGATTTTGAATGGCCTGTGAATAGGCGTTTTGTATACAAGAGGCTGACGTCCTAGTAAGAGGAACGCCGCCGAACAAAAGAGTTTATACAAGTTTTGTACAAAAGAAAATAAAACAGCTGTGAGAAGTGAATGATCCCAATGGGTTTCAACTCTGCTATTGCCTTTGTAACTCTGAGCGTCTCATCACTTGATGACCTTGGTTGAAGGTGAAGCTGACTGATCGATGCCGTCTGAACTTGATGTAGATACCGGATTCTGGATGCAAAGTGATCCAATGAGACATAGTATTACGCTTTCATCCCTAATTTTTGCCTGGACTGCCCTTTCGGGTTTTCAGTCCACTGGGATACCCATTTTTGCCCAAGCCGCCTTTTCAGGTTTTCGACTTGCCGGGTGTATAGATTTTTTCATTTTCATCCCTTCATTTTTCCCGAACCCTTTTGGTTCGACGGGAAGCCCTAACTTTTGCCTAGGCATGTCAGCCTAGCGGGTCTTTTTTTCATGCGTAGTATTTTTTAACTATGTCTGCATTGGCGGGGTGAGGAAGGTCGTCACCATCCATGTTGGTCAATATCATTGCTCCTCCTGAGAACACATGCTTAACCACAAATGGCCCTTCGTACGTAGGGGTCCATTTGCCCCTTGGATCACTCTGAGGAAGGATGATTCGCTTGATTACCAGATCCCCAACTTGATATTCCTGTGGTCTGACCCTTTTGTTAAATGCCCTGATCATCCGTTTCTGATACGTCTGACCATGGCAGATAGCAGCAAGTCTCTTCTCGTCAATGAGGTTGAGCTGATCAAGTCGTGTCTGGATCCAATCATCTTCGTTCAGATTTGCATCCTTCATTATCCGGAGAGAGGGTATTTGTACTTCGATCGGCAAGACTGCCTCCATGCCATAAACCAAGGAAAAAGGAGTTGCCCCGGTTGACGTCCTAGCTGAAGTACGGTACCCGTGCAGAGCGAATGGTAACATCTCGTGCCAATCTTTATAGGTCACTGTCATCTTTTGCACGATTTTCTTGATGTTCTTATTTGCTGCTTCTACAGCCCCATTCATCTTCGGTCTGTGAGGAGAAGAATTGTGGTGCTGTATTTTGAACTGTTCACAGAGCTCAGCGATCATCTTGTTATTCAGATTGGTACCGTTGTTTGTAATAATCCGCTCAGGGACGCCGTACCGACAGATCAGGTTATGCCGAATAAACCGTGCCACAACAGTCTTGGTTACCGTAGCATAGGATGCTGCCTCGACCCACTTCGTAAAATAATCAATCGCCACTAGGATGAAGCGATGTCCATTAGATGCCGTAGGTTTTATCTCGCCGATCATGTCTATGCCCCACATTGCAAACGGCCAAGGCGCAGTCAGAACATTCAGGGGAACCGGAGGGACATGCACCTTGTCTGCATAAATCTGGCACTTGTGGCATGTCCGGGAATGTTGGTAGCAATCAGCTTCCATTGTGGACCAGTAATATCCTGCCCGTAGGATTTTCTTAGCCATAGTGTGTCCGCTGGAATGTGTACCAAAGGTCCCTTCATGCAGCTCTTCCATGATTCTTTCTGCTTCAGTCTTATCCACACAACGCAGTAAGGTCGAATCATGGTTTCGCTTGTACAAGATGCCGTTGCTAAGGAAGAACTTGGCTGCGAACCTCCTCAAGAATTTCTTATCATTGACAGAGGCACCTTCAGGGTATTCCTGAGCTTCCAGGTATCTCTTCACTTCGTGGTACCAAGGCTTCTCAGTCACCAATTCAGTTTCGAGATCACAACAGTATGCCGGTTCGTCCAGTTTCCAGATGATGATCCGGGGAGCCTCATTATCCCATTTGACCTTGAACATTGAAGACATTGTAGCTAACGCGTCCGCCAGCTGATTCTCTTCTCTTGGAAAGTGCTCAAAGGTTATCTCTGTAAAGTGGGGAATCAGGGTCAACACACACTCTCTGTAAGGGATCAGGTTTGGATGTTTCGTATCCCACTCTCCTTTGATCTGATTGATCACAAGAGCGGAATCTCCGAAGACACTTAGAAATTTGATCCTTAGGTCGATTGCAGCTTGAAGACCCATGATACACGCCTCATACTCCGCCATGTTGTTGGTACAGTTGAAACACAGTCGGGCAGTGAGTGGAGTATGAGTACCTTGTGGAGATATGATGATGGCGCCGATACCATTTCCCAAAGCGTTGGATGCTCCGTCAAAGTGCATAGACCATCGGGATCCTGGTTCAGGTCCTTCATCCGGTCCAGGCACTTCACAATCAGTTACTATCATGATGCTTTCATCCGGAAACTCGAAGTTCATTGATTGATAATCATCTACAGCTTGATGAGCCAAGTGGTCTGCCAATACACTTCCCTTGATGGCTTTCTGGGTTGTATATTGAATGTCATATTCCGTCAAGATCATTTGCCATCTTGCAATTCTCCCAGACAGAGCAGGCTTTTCGAATATGTACTTTATAGGATCCATCTTTGAGATCAGCAAGGTAGTGTGAGTCAGCATATACTGTCTCAGCCGGCGAGCAGCCCATACCAAAGCGCAGCAAGTTTTCTCAAGCAGTGAGTATCGGGTCTCACAGTCGGTAAACTTTTTGCTAAGGTAATAAATGGCATGCTCTTTTCGGCCAGACTCATCATGCTGCCCCAGCACGCACCCCATTGAGTTGTCAAGCACTGTTAGATATAGTATCAGAGGTCTCCCTTCAACCGGTGGCATAAGGATAGGTGGTTCTTGGAGATACTCTTTGATTTTGTCAAAAGCAGCCTGACATTCATCGTTCCAACGTACTTCCTGATCTTTTTTCAGCAGCTTGAAGATTGGCTCACAGGTAGTAGTCAGGTGTGAGATGAACCGGGCAATGTAATTCAGGCGTCCTAAAAAGCCTCTGACTTCCTTCTCTGTCCTGGGAACTGGCATCTCTTGAATAGCTTTGACCTTAGCAGGGTCCACTTGAATGCCTTTATCACTGACCACGAAGCCTAGTAACTTTCCAGATCTTACCCCGAAGGTGCACTTGTTCGGGTTCAATCTCAGCTTGTACAGTTTCAACCGGTCAAACAATTTCTGCAGATGATCTAGATGCTCTTCCTCAGTCTGGGACCTCGCGATCATGTCGTCCACATACACTTCTATCTCATGATGGATCATATCATGAAATAAAGCAACCATAGCACGTTGGTAGGTTTCCCCAGCGTTCTTTAATCCAAAAGGCATGACCTTGTAACAGAAGGTGCCCCACTGTGTAACAAATGTAGTCTTTTCCATGTCTTCAGGTGCCATCTTGATCTGATTGTAACCTGAAAAGCCATCCATGAAAGAGAATACCTTGTGTTGAGCTGTATTATCAACAAGGACATCAATGTGAGGTAAGGGGAAGTCATCTTTGGGGCTGGCCCTGTTCAGATCCCTGTAATCGACACACATTCTGACCTTGCCGTCCTTCTTAGGTACCGGCACCACATTAGCAACCCACTGAGGGTAAGAAGTTACTGCGAGGAACCCCGCATCAAACTGTTTCATGACCTCGGCTTTAATCTTCTCAGACATCTCTGGACGCATCCGACGGACCTTTTGCTTAACTGGAGGGCAGTCTTCCTTAGTTGGCAAATGATGGACCACAATGTCGGTATCCAACCCGGGCATGTCTTTGTAGGACCAGGCAAAGATCTCCATATAATCATGCAGCATCTTGGTTAACCGTTGCTTCACGCTGAGCTCTAGGTTGGCACCAATCTTTACCTCTTTCCTGTCTGCCTCAGTACCCAAGTTTATGGTTTCCATTGGCTCTTCATGGGGTTGAATTGCCCTCTCCTCCTGAAGCAACAGTCTTGCAAGCTCGCCAGGCACTTCGCAATCATCTTCACCTTCGTCTTCGGCTAAGTTGATCGGATTTTCGAAGTCATAATTGGCAGTAGCAGAGTTGTTATCAGTGAGATCCAGAGTGGATTGAAACCTGTATGAGTGAGTGTGTGTGTAAATACAGCTGTTTTTGAAAATTATGTAAAGGAAAAGAAAGACAGAAAAGGAGCACAATATTTGCAATGCGAAAAATACGTCGAAGATTTTCATTCATGATATATGAAATGACAGTTTGTATGCCCTCACAAATAGAACCACGGTGCCTCGGGTAAGACACCGGGCCATAGAGTTTATCATTGTTTATTACAAAATAACGAAACAAAGAAATTTATTACTGCGTCACAAAGGTAACAGGAGTATGATCCTTAGAAATCCAGTTGTTCAATCCGCCTTCGGTCGTCGGATAGATCCAGCTATTAAATTCAGCTTCGTCCACTTCATGGTCTTCCCCAACAGCATTCACTCCTGAACTTTTAATAAATACCGGAGGTCTTCCGATCTTCGCTTTCCTCATAGCTCTCTGACCTTCTGTGGTAAAACCCAGCCCAAGTTTATCAGTCTTCTGAGTAAAGTCTGGAAGTCTGCCCCAGTCGGCACATTCACCCTTCTGAACCACACCCCGGGCATCCTTCAGGGAAGCCATCTTCAAAGGACCACTTTCTTCTGTTGTTGTTTCTGCTGCAATTGGAAATACCTCCTCGAAATGCTGAAAGGGGGTTTCAATAAACTCCCCATCCATCTCAATGTACCTGAAGGAGTTCAGGTGGCTCACCATATATTCCTCCTCTCCTTGCACAGTGACAATCTTCCCTCTGACGGGGTACTTCAGCTTCTGATGCAAGGTAGAGGTCACTGCCCCAGCCTTATGTATCCACGGTCGACCCAATAGACAAGAGTAAGATGGACGGATATCCATCAAATAAAAAGTGGAATCGAACACCTGAGAGCCCACACGAATTGGAATGTCAACTTCTCCATGAACCATCCTCTTTGAACCATCAAAGGCCCTGACGATGATATTGCTGGGTTTTAATTCCAGGCCTTCACAATCTAGACGGTCCAAAGCCTTCTTGGGTAGCACACTCAAAGAAGACCCCGTGTCCACCAGCACATGTGCTAAGGTAGTGCCCCTGCATTCAATGGAGACATGCAGAGCATCATTATGGTCTCTTCCCTTTGCCGTCAAGTCAGCGTCTGAGAAACCCAAGCCATTGTCTGCCGTTAGACTTGCCACGCAATCAGTGAACTGGACTGCAGAGGTTTCATGTGGCACATGGGCCGTCTTGAGGAATGAGATTAGGGCCTTAGCATGGGCCTCGGAGCACAGCAATAAAGAGAGCATGGAGATTTTAGAGGGCGTATGCCCCAGCTGTTCCACAACATTGAAGTCACTCTTCTTTATAATTTTCATAATCTCCTCCATCTCCTGTGGGGAGGCCTCAGCAGTTATAGGTACGGGTGCCTCCATCTGGGCAGGCTCAACTTCAATTCCCTTGCCCCGAGCATTAGATGACTCGGCAGCAGGAGAAACAACTTGATCGGCAGTAGGAACAACAACTTGATCAGTAACAGGAACAGGTATACTTGTAGGAGTTATCAGGAGCGGTCTTCAGGTAGCAGGCGGTGCAATGTCAGGCGAGAAGAGCCTGCCACTGCGGGTAACTTTGGCTGGGCCAGTAATGTCACAAATGCTGGCAGCAGCGTTGAATTCTTGTTTAATCCCGTTTACATATACATCTGCCCCATAATGCCAGGGGACAGCTTTGTCAGATACATAGGGCAGGGGCCCTGGAACAGTGATAATAACAGGCGCAACGGTCATGATTTGGACGGGCTTCTTCGGGAGAGGCGGGATCGGATTATTGAGGATAGTCACCACAGAAACTTCTTCCACTGGAACCAACTGAACAGCAGACTTCTTGAATAGAATCTCCTTGCTATCCATTAAGCTTTGGATGCCTAACTTTAGCAAGGGACAACCAGATGGGGACATAGCACAGAACAGGCAACCCTCACTACAACCCGGAAATAAACCGGCCTGCAGTAGGTTCTTCTTGACAATCTTTAGAGGAGTGGCTAGATCATCCACAGAAACAGCATAAGCGTCTTCATCAACAGCATTTACCCCATGTTGAGGCATAGGGGCAGTAACTACATTCGGTTTCGCAGGCGCTTCGAACTGTATCTCCTTTGCGTCGATAAGGTCTTGCACCTTATTTTTTAACGCCCAACAGTCATCAGTAGAATGCCCCGGGCTATCTGAATGGTAGGCACAACGAGCATTCGGGTTGTACTTGGGAGATGCAGTATTTGGAAACTTCGGCGCCTCCCTGACAGTCACCAAATTGGTTGAGAGCAACTGTGGCAGGATCTGCGACAAAGTCATGTTTAAGCGGGTGAATTCTCTCCGGGGTCTTTCAACCTTCTGAGGATGGTTTGGCCGAGGAGCGGCAGCAGGCTTAGCAATCATTACCGCACTGACAGATTGGCGGTGCTCATGTCTCTCTGATTTCCTGGAACCATATACGGCACTAGACTCCTTCTTGAAGGGTTTCTTCTCAGAACTGGATGATACACCCTTCGGAATTTTTCCAGACTTTAACCCAGCTTCAATCCTCTCTCCAGTCAAGATCAAATCAGTGAACCCAGCAGAAGAATTCCCAATGAGATGGTTGAAAAACGGCCCAGATAGGGTCCCCAAGAACATGTCTACCAACTCCCGATCAGTCAACGGTGGCTGCACCCTGCCAGCCAGGTCTCTCCACTTCTGAGCGTACTCCTTAAAACCTTCGCTTGCACCTAACGACATACCCTGGAGTTGGGTACGTGTGGGGGCAAGGTCGGCATTATATTGATACTGCTTGTAGAAAGCAGTAGCCAACTCCTCCCAGTTACGAACTTTGGTCCCATCCAGCTGATAGAACCATTCGAGATGAGTCCCTGAAAGACTCTCCTGGAAGAAGTGGATCCATAAATTCTTATCCGCAGAGTACGGCTGAATTTTCCGAACATAGGACCTTAGATGCAGCTTGGGACAAGACGCCCCGTCATACTTAGAGAAGGATGGTGCTTTGAACTTGTGAGGGATGATCACACCAGTTGACGAACCCAAATCTCCGAAATCCAGCCCAGGTACCTGTTGAACCTCCATAGCCTTCAACCTATCCTCCAGTTGCTTGTATCTGTCGTCTGCATGAGGGTACTGCTCTTCATCAAAATCTGTCTCATTGTCGGAGACTACCGGACTAGGGACCTTTACTTCTGCCTGAGAAGGACTCTTGCCAACAGAAGAACCAGCCTCTTCATGCTGCAGAGTATTGCCAAACCTTCGGCCCGAGTTGAACAGAACAGTTCTTCTCTTCTTCTTCTTCTCCTTCTTCAGGAGCATAGCCTTCAGTTCTTCTTGGCCTTGAGCTAGACCGTTGATTAATTCTTGAAACTGCGCATTCTGCGCCTGAAGAGCCTTGATTGATGTCTCAGTTGATGCAGATTCGGGGTTCATGATGCTGAAATAAACAGCGAAGAACTGTAAGCAACCTGAAAAGAGGAAAAACCTGCTATGCACATGATGAATGAGATGTGTTTATGCAATGCATTCAAGGGTTCGAAAATTCAACTTTGTTGTAGACAAAAAGGAACACACGTTATCATTAAGGAAATCATTGTTTAATACATCAAAGCCTCATGGGCAAAAATACAAAAATCAAATCAATCCCAAAATATGCTGCGCATCCTCTTTGGAGCTATGTAAGTGTTGAGATTCCTCTCCTCATGCAACAGGCGAGTGAGCTCCAAGACCTTCTTTTCACTGGCATGTAGACTGGTCTCAAGAGAATTCCTTTCTTCCTTAAGCTGGATCCAGCTCTTCTGCATCTCTTCCCAGGATGTGGGCATATCGGGGTGCTGAATAGTGTAGGACACTTCCCCTTCCAAGACTGGTTCTTTGATTACTGGGAGCATATGAGGATAGGGCATCACTAACTTCTGGGAGCGGGCGCATACCCACTTGAGATAAGGCTCCAAAGGGATGGAGTTCCTGTGCCCCAGTGTCTTGCTGTCTATCCTACTTGGCATCCTCCAGGCTCTGATGAATCTCTGGCGAAGTCCTTGAGTATCGTTGTCGAAGTCAAAAACTATGTCAGGAATTAACATGTCATGAGGACCATCCCTCCGAGCATAACCAAACTGTCTCCAAGCCAGGCATGGGCTATAAGTAATACTTCCTCTGATTCCAAGTAAAGGAACATTAGGGTACTCCCCGCAACGATCAATGATAGTGACATCTTCTCTGGACCTAGGGCACCAATGTATATCTGCATGCGTAAGAGTCATCAACTGTTGTGACCATCTCAAACCCCGCTCATTCTTCAGGACTGATTGTGGAAGGTGCGAAATAAACTACCTTCCCAGGAGAGGAGTGCAACACATAAGGACACCCCTTTTTCTCATGGTTCGAGTGTAACATGAGTGAAGGATGTCCCCCAGCAATGTAGGTATGGGATTCCTGGACATAAAGATCTGAACGGCATTGATATCAATAAGCTGATCTGGATTAGGGAACAACACCAAACCATAGACAAGGAGGGCCACAACCTCTTCAAAAGCTTGCAAGTCAAGGGAGTTCCAACATTCATGGGCCTTTTCAAACAGAAACCTGGCTAAAAACCCTTTGATACCACTTCTAACTTCCCAATGCCCCTTGAGGTCAGATGACTATAGGTGCAAGGCTTTAGCAATCTCTTCGAGCTTAGGTTCCTTTTCTGTACCATTGATGGGTAGCTGATCAAGGATAGGGATCTTCAGGAGCCGGGAGAACTCCTCCAATGTAGGTACCAACTGATAGTCCAAGAAGGTGAAACAGTGATGCAGAGGGTCAAAAAATTGGAACAGGACCTTGATCATATCTTCCTCAATGTTGGTGTTGACCAAGCTGATGAGGCTTCCATGCCTTTCACTGAATGAAGAGTTCTCAGGAATCCTGGATATAAGCTCCTTAAGCTGAGGAGGGATCCTTACAAGACTGACTTGAATTGTCTTTCTACGAACAGTTTCCATGTCCTACAAAACAAGAACAAAGATGAAAATTCGAACCCCTGAAATGGTTAGTCAATGCATATGATGCTGGATGATGTCATGATGCTATGATTAACCACACCATAGATATTTACAAAGACAAACATGTAAGGCACACAAGGCACACAAGACAAGCCCTTAAGGTTTAAGGCCAG
This sequence comes from Vicia faba, assembly GCA_948472305.1. Taxonomy (NCBI): domain Eukaryota; kingdom Viridiplantae; phylum Streptophyta; class Magnoliopsida; order Fabales; family Fabaceae; genus Vicia; species Vicia faba. The sequence continues at coordinate 94,391 of CATIWC010001510.1, read as the reverse complement.
CATGGGGTCTGGGTAGTACCCTCTTGAAGTTGGTGGGTTCAACCTGTCCTAATCAAAGTAACCGGGTTCTAAGGTTCCCAATGTCACGGGATTTCTTTCATTGTTCATCGTTTCGATTTAGCCACTGAACTGGCGACCAAAATATTCCAGGAAAGCAACCCTCAATTGAGCGTATTATCGAGTATCAACCAACCTCGGACTGCACCAAAGTCAGTTATCTCACTACCCTAAAGAGGCCAAGATAGTTCAATTAAGGTTCCTAAGGTCTGTTGATGCTTCACGACACCACGCGGAGGCCCCGTACTCTCCTTGACTGAACGCAAGGGTTACCGGTACACACCAAAGTGCCACATCAACGTAGCAGACTATTTCAACCATGTCGGTATACCCCGCACAGTTCCCTCACAGCCTTGTTGCTACTTTCTAAGAAGGTTTCCCCAGATCCGGGTTAGGATCTATAGAACTCCCAAGACAGTCCCACAATAATAAAGCAAGCAAAGAAAACAATTGAAAACACAGTTATGAACTAACCCTAAGGTACACCTCACTTTAAGTTTAAATCCCCAGCAGAGTCGCCAGTTCTGTGATCGGTGGATCTGGAACTGACTGTTTAACGCTGGTTCGCGAAATGTCGCGGAAGCAAGAGTCGCCACCGTCTTTTATTTTCTCCAAATGGAAAGGACAAAAGCACAGAAAAATTCCTTAAAGAGATTGCTCTCGGTTCGGGAGGTAGATTATAGAAAGGGAAGGTGTTAGCACCATTTCTATCCATGGTTATCCATGGGCTCTTAGATACTTGCTCATTGTGTTTTCAAAATTGGTTTGTTTGCTTTTCAACTGTGGGTTTTAAAAAAGTTTCTTTGAAAATTTCAGTTCGACTCTTGTGTCAGAGTGTTTGAAAAATTGCTTTCGAAAGCTTTTTGAAAATGTGTTGGTGTGAAAAGTATTTTTTTGATTGTTTTGAAATTAGAGCAAGTATCTACGAGAACCTACCTACCCTAAGGAATTCGTCTGTGTAAGTGTCCTTAAAGTAGTGCCATCCCACCATTGAGAGGTAGGTAGCACCACCGTTGGAGGTGTTCGGGTCAATTCGAGGTTCGTAGGGACATGGTGATCACCAGAGCAATGGGAAGACACCTTAGAAGCTACCCTCATGCCAGGTTCCCGGATCATGAGGACTTACTAAGACATCCTCTACTTGACGATCACCTTTCGAGGCAAGGCAACAGTGAGGCGTACCCTAGGGGTGGTGTGTGCGAATCGTGTGTCGTTTTCATGGATATTTGTCTTGTTCATGTTATTGGTGTTCTACGCTTGTTTTGATTATGGCCATTCATTCTTGCACGCTTGTTTAACAGTTTAAAAGTTGCGGGAAAAGTAAATCTAAGCTATTACAAATGGCGCGGGTCCACATCGCCAAAATTAAACCGGACCCGATTTGACAGAAAAGTAAAGAATTAAAAAGTGCGAGAAGTAAATGTTACAAAGCTTCGGGAGAGATACATAATTATTATAATGAAAAATAAAATAAATATGCGAAATTAAACAATTAAACGAATCGAGGGCGTTGGACCCTTTTGCAAAAATTAAAGTTAATGAGGAATTAAAATTAAAGTTAAAAGAAAGCAAGAATTTATTTTTTGGTGTTTTTTAGTGTTTTAAGATTTAATAGAAAAAGAATTAATTAAAACTAAAATAAAATGTTAAACCTAGTTCTAATTATTTTTTAAGTTATTAAGAAAAAATATTGGAGTTTTTTAACCTAAATGAAACCCTAATTTATTTTACAAGTTTTTATGCATATTTAATTATAAAAGTAAATAAAATAATATTATGGTAAAAAGGGAAAAAATTAAAAAGGAATAAAAATTAATTAAACCTAATTCTATGTTTTTGTATTTTTGTTATTAAAAGAATTAAAATTAAAACCCTAATCTAAATTAATTTATTTACATGCAATTTGTTTATGAAAATAATTAAAATAAAATATTTATTATATTTTTATCTTTTCTGATTTTTATGAGGTTTTTGTATTTTGTAAACATAATTAATTAAATTAAAATAATAAAGAAAATAACATAATAGTAAAATATAAGAAAAATTAAAAAATTGCAAACCAGGAGGGGGTGGAAGTCCCCAAAGTGGAGGTATGCTTTAGAAATCCAGGCCCACTAAGACATGGGTCCATTTGACTTTCCAGGTAGCGTGTAGCAACGTTGACCTGAGTTTATGGTATGCTTTCAATCTACGCCCTTGACTGGATCTTAGTGTGCACGTGGATGACTGGATGATGAAGGAACATGATGCGCCTGCAGCCTTGAAGCACATGGGAATTGCTATGGAAAAATAATATGGAAATTATACAGACCTGGGGCTCGAACCCAGGTCTTGGACATTGCAAAGGTGTACACCTGCCACTGAAGCGCTTCAACGTATTTGATATATAAATAAACAACAATTAATAAAAAGAAAGGAAAAATGTTAGTGGATCCGCGCGCCAATTTTCAAACAGACCAACCACTCCTTGCCACGACTCCATCTTCTTCGTGTGTTCCTGAAAACAAAAACATGAGGCAACGGTTTTTTATGCGTTGCTTAAGGTCAATTTCAAGAAAATAGCGACTAGCGCTATGGTGTCCATAAATTAATCGCGAGTGTGGATTCTTCTTCGTCTAAGCTTGCTGGTTTGAATGGTCTTGGTCTGGAGGACCAATTTTTCCTCTTTTAAGAATCCCTAATTCCAACCTCTGAAAACCCTAAAAGTCGAACATGGCATAATTGTATATACAGCGTAATAATCAAATTAAATGCATTGGTTAGCTTCACAACATCATAATGAACATGAATCCATAAATAAAAAATGCAAAAGATGCTTAAATCATGATGCACGATTGTGGAATTTTCTTGATGCAGTTTCGGTTCAATATACCAATTCTTGGAGTTTTGATGAGTGTTATGGATTAGAACACGTTCAGGAACCTTCAAGGAAGCTAATGGGATGGTTTTTATGCCTTGAATCGACCTCTAAAGTGGTTTACAGTTTTGAGTTTCTTTGAGAAAATTTCAAGTTTGTAGAGAGCTTTTCTGCGCAGCTTTGTGTCTATTGTGATTAGGTTTATGATCTAGCATTTGTAGTGAAGGCATTAGGTTAACAAAACTCAATCAAATCTCTTGTATTCATGAATTTTGAATATTTGATCTCTTAAGATTTTTTCATATCTTTTCCATGTGCATTTGTGTCAATTATGATCAATTAGCTCCCAATCTTTCCTTATTGACTTAGGCACGAAATCTTGAGGCTGAAATGTGTACAAAAAGATTTGGAAACTTAGGTTAGTATTTTTCCTATATTTAATTTGATTTAAATGAATTAATATAAATAAAAATTCAAATAAATAAATAAAAAATGAGAAAATACTTCCCTTTGGGCCAAGTGGTCGTGCATATGCTTGGAATTATGAATCATGGAAGAAAAATGGGCCCATTAGCATTTTTAGGTCATTTGAATCAATGTTGACTTTTCAAAATATCCAAAAATTTCCCAACTTCCACAAGGCATAACTTGCTCAATGTTTAAGCTTTTCTCATGTTCTTGGACATTTTGGATAGGTCTTTGAGTCCTCTAACCAATGCCTTTGGTCCCATGTCATTTTGATTTACCAATCTCAAGTTATGGCCTTTGACTTAAAGTCCTTTTTTGTTGACTTTTGAAAATGACCTATAATGTTGAAATTGATAACTTTTTGTGAGAGCATTTCTTGGACTTGAAGTATGAATATGAGTTTTAGGAAATGTCTTTCTCTTCAAAATGAGCTTTGGATGGAATTTTTCTGATAATCCATGTGAAAGTTATGCCCTGGTCAATTTCAGTTGACTTTTTCAACTGTCCAAATAAGGAAACTTTTGCATCTTGATGATTTTCTGAGCCAAATTTTTAGAATCATGATCAAGCATTGATCAAATGATGTTTGTGGCTTCAAAATGATATGTTGACCAAAAATTTGAACTTTTGACTGTCAAATGACCATTTTGCCCCTACAGTTGACTATAGTGCAATTTAGGGTTTTGACTGTGCAATTTTGAGCTGAATGCCTTGAAACTTGATATGAGGATATTTGACCATATTTGTAGGCATATGAGACTTGGTTGAGCCTTTGAAAACTTCATTTCCTTGATCAGAACACAAACCCTAGTTTTGACTGTATAGGAGACCTTTGCACTGTGCCACCCTTGGGGAATTTTGCAGCTTGACTTGGCAATTTCTTGGAGAATATGGGAGGGCAAATTTTGGGGTACAACACTCTGCTCCCAAACACATTATAAATATCCTTTGCCTAATGATCATAATGGAAAGAGGTGAAATAGAACGACGTCGTCGGCCTTCTCTCTTGCATATTATGGACCCTGGCGTTATCCCATCGCTTCACTTCCCGAAATTTTATTTTGTTTCGAGCCACCACCAGCCATCCTCCCCTGTCGTCGTCTTTCACATGTCACCTACATCAAGCCTTTAATCATTTCTAAAAAGCGGGGATAATTTTTGCATGGTAGATGTATAAAATATTGCATTGGAATCACATATGAGGTTGTTAACTTGTTGAAACAGAAATATTTTGGAAATCCATTGTTGGACATGTGACCTCACACATAAGATGAGGTGAATTGTTTGTTTTGAAAAAATTTGAGTTTGAATAAAAATTTGTATTAGAATGAGAGTTTGAGAATATTTTAGAAATATTTATAAAATAAGTAGCAAAAAATAAAAGGCAGAAAGTAAAGTGCAGAAAATAAAAGTTAAGGGAAGAGAGAAAGCATATGAACTTTTAGATATTCAGTCAAAAGAAAAACCCAAGTACCTTTCTTGAGAGTATATAATAAACTTAAGAGCTTTTAGTATGTTGAACTATCTAACCCTCTTATATAAGAAAAAAAAGTTTGTGGATAACTTTGAATCGAACAGTAAACACAAAGAGAAACGAGGAGTCTTCCTTGGTATCGATGGATAGAAGAACTTAGCCACCTTTCCACAAGAAACTTGGAGTGTTTAGTCATGAATTTAAATATTTTACATGGGTTCATCTTGAACCTGGGGGAGAGCTTTTAACATTGAGTTGAGCTCGAACAAAAATTTGTTTTTATAACGAGCTAACTAAGAACCTATGAGATTTTAACACCATGATGATCCTGAATTGAAAATATTTTAACACTGGTCTGAACTTTAATTGAGACTTGATTTTATATTGAGCTATTCAAGAACCTAAACGCAGACTTGATCACAGAATCCTCAAACCAAATCTTTTCATGGATTTAGCTTCGAGCCCAAACAAATAATTCCCAAATGGATGAATTATTAAATCAAGGTAAAAACAAACCCCTTGAGGAATTTACAAATTTACCCTTCCAAAAATACAAAGGCCTCACTTGCAAAATGACTTTCTCGAAAGCACTACGGATAAACCTTAGTGAGAGAAAAAAAACAAAAATATTTTAAAAAAGAGAGGGAGGAGTGAGTAATGAGATATCACGTTCTGGATGTAAAGATAAGTAGGAAATGACTTGTATTTATAGGCTAGAGTTGGAGCGAAAAAGGAAAAATTTTGTGGCCAATAATGATGAGCCAATCGATTGGGGTCATGCACCAATCGATTGGTTGGCCTAAAACAATCGATTAATAAGTTAAAAAAGTTAAGAAAATATATTTAGCTATTGAGAATAATTAAATAATTGTTCTACTTAGGACGTATTTTTTAAATGATCCAATCGATTGACAAGAAAAAAAGATTACCAAAGTTTTATTGACGATTCTCAAATCATCTAGCACGACTTTAAGTCATTTTTAGAAATATTTTCTTGGGGAAAATATGTTTGAAAACTCATTTATGTGTGTGTTATATTCCCTATAACTTTACAAGAATTCCCTTATGCTCTTACAATATATATTCAATCAGATGCGTCGGGGAGAGCTTTCACAGACTTCAAATCTTATATACATTTGCTTGATCTTTATTTTGAAATTATGCTTGGGTTATATTCCATTTGGTTTCCATAATCAAATAATCAAGTTTATCAAACCATAAATATCTACTGGCATCTTTAACCACTTTCTCTTGAATATAGTTGTTATCATTAAGGACTAGTTGTCATCATCACAAGCATGTTCTTCTTTAAGTTAACTTCTTTGACCAATAACCTATAAAACAAGGTTTCATATTCTCCCCCTTTTTGATGATGACAACGCATCTCTAAGGGAGGTGGTAAAACAAGTATTTTTTTGGAGTAATTGAACTATATACTCTATTCCCCTGAGAGTATACTTCTCTCCCTTTGTCGAAATCAAAAAGGCGGGTAAGAATACAATGCGATAATTTTAAATAAGCAAGCATATGCAAATCATCATTTAGGAAAATAAATGATATCATTTATTTAATTAATGGAAAAGTACAAATAAAGGAAAATTGTAAGGAAAACAAACAAACAACATAAGTAAATAAGAAAAAATTAGTTCATTACATCATCATCATCATGCTCGCTTAACCTATTAGAGATATGGGGTTTCTTCTCTCCATTATTTTCATGAGTTTGTTATTCTTTGACTTTATTGGCCTTTGTTCATCATGGATGTCATTGAGGGTGTTTGAGGAGGATGGAGGAAGGTCATTATTTCTTTGTTTTCTTGCTCTTCTTGGCGGTAATGGAACAAATTCTCTTCCTTGAATGACATACCTTATTTTTATTACAAACCATTTTATGATCTTTGTGTTCATGAATTTGGTTCTTCTTCTCCGAAATCATAACCGGTGTAAGTCATATTTTTTGTGATTAATTCGGCATAAGGTAGATTGTGTAAGAACAAGATTTGGCTCTACATCTGGCCTTTAGTTTTCATGATAACAATACATTTTTTTAGAGAATAACTTTGTACCCTAATTGTTTTGTCTAGTGTGTAGATTTTTCTAACAGGTTATGACTCTGAAGTATTAGTGTGTGACATCATTAGTTTCTGAACTCAACACACTCTAACTCTATAAAGATAGAAATATGCACTTTACCAAGATCTAGTCATGTTCCAGAACACTTCTAAACAAAGGTTTTGATTAATGTTTGTCTTAAGGCCTCTAACTATGACTCTGATGGAAGAAATTATGAAGATATAAAGATCTAAACACTCTGCACTCTCAAGTTCTAAGGTTCTAAAGAACAAGTTCTGAAGACTCTGAAGACGTGGTTCTAAAGACTTTGAAGACTCTCTTTCTTCTTTTGATCATTCTAAACACGCTTCATCAAATACACATTCTGAAGTCTCCGAAGATTAAAAGATAAGATAAAAGAGGTTTTACATGAGTGAATAGTACATGGTACATGATCAAATATTATTTCCACTATACTATTTTGTAGCGCAACGACAACACTATGGTACGATGTTGTCTACCATTCTCACTGATTATTATGAAGAATATAACTGGTATTATGAATTCTCATTCTACCATCAAACGAATCTTTTTATCCCTATATAAGAAGCTCGTGGAAGAATGGAAAGTAAAACTTTTACAAGAACTTTTTCACGTTAACTTTTTCCAAGATAAACATTTCATATTTGTGAAAAAATGTGTAAATCAAGGAACTTTTGTTCATATACTTGCTCAAAAAAACTTTTGTGTTAATCGTTGTATTTCATTTTGTGTAATCTACTTTTATAGAAGCATATTTGTAAACCCACCTTCTGTATCACAAACTGTGAGTTGTTTATTGAGAGACTAGGGTATAGTCAGAAGTCTCAAGAAGACATTGACAATAGGTATTTTTGGTTGTAATTAGTTTAGTTATAGTTGATTAAGTCCTTGAGGGAAGTCGAAATCACCTTGGCGGGTTGGCTGGAGGTAGCTTTGTTAACAACGAACCAGGATAAAAATATTGTGTTCATTATTTTTATTCCAAGTTCTTTGTTCTTTGCTTTGAGTCAAAAAAAAGTTTCAATCTAGAAACCCAATTCAAACCCCCTTTTTCTTGTGTTTCCTTGACCTTTAGAGTGGAGTTTTTCTTTTTTTCTATCCATCATGTGATGTAGTATGGCATCTACCAAATTTTTCCAACTTGGTTTTCCAAAAACCAAATTTCAAGAACGTGTGATTTTTGGATGGCGCTAAAATTACTTTTCCTTGGGAAAATAACATGATTCATTATGTAGTAAATCGACCTACTATTAGGGTGAACAAGGTCGGCAGTGAAAGGAGATGGAATCTCAGAGGAAGGACTGATTAAAAGGGTGTGGGCATAATTGTTGAAGTTAAATTCATAACCTTTAAGACGTGTTTGATCATAATCTATTTCAATGAATGGTAGGTTAGAAACTCGTACAAAGTATTCAAGTGATAGAGTGATAGGGTATTTCTTGGCGTACCATCTTTTTAAATGATATTTACATAAAACATTCTTACCGATTTGGGGTACCTCTCTTATTGGTTTTCAAAGACGAAGTTTATCAAGACGACAAAGTTGAAGGCTTCCATGAAAATCCTGCCCTTGAAGAGATTTTCATCAAAGTAGTGAGAGACATGATATTCTCTATCGGCATACTGCCAATTGAAATTGTTTTCTTGAGTTTTAGTGGAGAAATATTTGGAAAGGTAGGGAGGTGGTGTTTGGGAGGATCGGGTTGTTTTTTATGTCATTTGAGGTGATGATGGATGATTGAGATGGTTAAAATGTTTCTAAAGTAATGCACACACAAAAGAGATTAGGATGAGATGAGAAGAATGAGAAGGTTATATATATATATATATATATATATATATATATATATATATATATATATATATATATATATATATATATATATATATATATATATATATATATATATATATATATATATATATATATATATATATATATATATATATATATATATATATATATATATATATATATATATATATATATATATATATATATATATATATATATATATATATATATATATATATATATATATATATATATTTATATACCCTTGGGTTAAGATTGATCCCTTAATTTTTTTCGTGTCAATTTGGTCCGTTAACTTTCTAAAATTTTCATTTTAGTCCTATTTGTGTAATTAGCTATGGAAAAATTTAAAAATCGGTCACTAAATTTGTCGCTAATTAAACAAAAAGGACTAAAATGAAACATTTTGAAAGTTAACGAACTAAGTTTACATGAAAAAACTTAAGGGACCAATATGGAAGCTACTCGGTTATTGTTCCTATGCAAGAACATTTGACGCCCACCGTGGCCTGTTACGGGTGCCCGTAATGCGTGTTATGATCGGTAACAGGAAGGCACAATTTCCATCAAATATTTCCTTTTTTGGTTCGATTGTGTGGTTTTGGGATTCCTGGCATTTTGAGATCTGATTTTATGTACTTAATGTCCAAGATCTGTTTATTTAGGGCTATTTTTCTATTAAAGCAAATAATTTGGTAAGGATTGGAATCCAAATTTTATTATAGAATTATCTTTGCACATTTTTTATCAAGTTTTTCAAAAGTCTCCATTGGAGCAGTTGGATCAAAAATTCTTAACATATTCTATATTTTGTTTTCATCATGTTTTTTTCTATTGCTTTCATTAAAATTAATTAATCACGTTTTCTCTTATCTTTAATTGGTTTTCTTGTTTCTCACCATGAGTGAGTATTTCCATAAGGATGAAGGGTCATGAGACCTAACTCTTGGTTGTCCAATGTGGTGATTGTCAAATAGAAATTGAGAAAATAACGTATGTGTGTCGACTTCACTGACATTAACAAAGTGTGTCCCAAATATCCCTACCCGTTCTTGCAAATAGACCGGCTTATTAATGAGACGTTAGGCTACAGACTGCTCAATTTTATGGATGCTCACTCCGAGTACAACCAAACCCGTATGAGCCCGACCAACGCGTTGAAAACTGCTTTCATGACGGATTGGAGTAATTACTACTACAAGGTAATGCCATTTGGCCTCAAAAATGCTGGAGCCACTTACCAGAGGTTAATGGACAAAGTATTTTCTACCCAAATTAGAAGGAAATTGGAGGTGTATGTGGAGGACAAGGTCGTCAAAACCACCACAGAGAAACGACACGTTGCAGATCTGACAGAGATGCTCGCGTCAATAAGGAATAATTATATGAGGCTGAATCTAGATAAGTGCATCTTTGGGGTGCAAGCCGATAAATTCCTCGGGTTCATGCTCACGAATCGGGGAATAGAATCCAATCCAGACAAGTGTCAAGAAATTATAGACATTAGAAGTCCATCCTCAAATAAAGAGGTCCAATAGCTGACGGGAAGGCTAATCGCCTTGTCTCCTTTTCTATCATATGCAAGTGATAAGTCAATCCACTTTTTTGCAGCCCTCAGAGAGTCAGAAGAGTTCAAGTGGACAAGGGCGTGTAAAGAAGCCTTCCAGGATGTAAAGTAATTTTTGTCCTCTCCCCATACCTGAAGCATGGAAAAAATGCAGTTTTGGTCGCCCGACGACGCTTTTTGGTCGTCGAGCGATGCGGACCAGTCAGAAACACATTAAAAGGGATAAAAACACATTTTTTGGGTATATTTTTGGGTTTTTTTACCCCAACTCCATCATCCTTCATTTTTTTATAGTTAGAGCTTAGACAACAACATATTTTGCTACAAATGGATGATCCAAGATTGTGAGCTTGATGGATTGTGTTTGACACCGCGAGAAATATAGTTTCTTCTCCTTTTCCTCTCTTTGTAACCATTATTTTTTGGATTATATACGTAACTTTACCTTGATTATATGTATATTTATTTCTCATGGTGTTGTATGAAACTTTTCTTACAAACTCTATTGATGTTTATCCTTGTTAGCTTGTTAAGTGTTTGGGTTTGAGTTATTATAGAGATGGATGGATTGAATTTGGATTTAGGATGAATATCTATTGGGCTTAGATTCTAGAGATAGATTTAGGCTTAGTAATCACTTAGGTATCTACTCTTAATGCCTCCGTGTTGTTTTGTGGTATGCTAAGAGATCATCGACACGGAGCGACATGGTTGATATCTCGCTCTGCGTTAGAAATGACCTATGTGTGAGCGATATGTGATGATATTAACTAGTAGTTAAGGTTAAGTACAACTGGGTAGTAAGTTTAAGTATTTGATGGGGTTAACTAAATACAAACTCGAGAGTTCTATCTTATTCGAATGATGAAATTCTTCTTGTGTATAAATTTTAATTTCACCACCTTACATACAAAAACCCATTTAAAACCAAGCTCATAAACCCGAGAATTTATCGAACGACAATTCAATAACCAATCTCCGTGGACACGGTAAATTCCCGGGTAAAATTTCCAAAAACTTTTGTTTCTTGCCGCTATACCGCTTTCAATAGAATGGCTCTGTTGCCAGGGACTTTTGTGATATTTTGTAAAATACTTCCTCACTCTCTTGTACTTTTGGACCCAAGAAAAACCTTATTTTTGGGAGAAAAACCCTTTTTCCTCCGTTGCTACAAAACTCAAGCTTTGCATCTTTAATCTGGGAAACTTCAAGGTTGATGTGCATAAAGATGAATTGCTTATTTGTTGATCAAGGTATCATGACTATGAGTAGCTAAGCATCTTTTGTGTGAAGATTAGAGGTAGTTAACCTAGACCTTATGTATTTCTTTTAATCATTTTGTATATGAACTTGGTTGATTATTAATATATGTTAAATGTATTTGTTATCATTGTTATTTTTATGGTTTGGATCATTATTGAGAAGTAAGTTCCAAACTTGACCTAAGATATTCATCTATTAATAAGCAAACTCTAGACATAGATTTGTGAGTTATTATTCACTTGTATCAAGCTTTAAAGATTATCATGTTAATAGTTAGGTTGAGAGATCATTTAATGATTAACATGATAATACTCACAATATTGCTTAGACATGAGTAGTGTTGAGAGGATACACGAATATATCGATCATCAATTACTTCATATGCTTTATTAATCGAATACGTATGAAATAGGTTTATGAAAACTAATCTTGACATGCCTTTTATCAAAACAAGCTTTTCAAACAAAAATATCTCTTTTATCCAAATCACAACATCGTGCATGAAACTTAATCTTTTTTGTTACTAAAACCAAATACGAAAACATTGTCTGTGAATCAAACACTTAAATTTCACTAAAAATATAGAAAAACATTAATATCACACCAATCCCTAAGGAGAACAATAATATAAATACCTGTGTTTAAAATACTTACAACAAAATGGGGTCGTTGCTGATGATATTTCTGTCCTCAAAGAAAGAGGTCCAACAGTTGACGGGAAGGCTAACCGCCTTATCTCATTTTCTATCATGTGCAGGTGATAAGTTAATCCATTTTTTTGCAGCCCTTAGAGAGTCAGAAGAGTTCGTGTGGACAAGGGCATGTAAAGAAGCCTTCCAGGATGTAAAGAAATTTTTGTCCTCTCCACATATCTTGGCAAGGCCAAAAGAGAATATGCCCATGATCTTGTACTTGGAAGTATCCAATAGGGTCATGAGCTATGTCTTGTGCAAGAGGGAGAATACAGGGAGAAGCCTGTGTATTTCGTCAACAAGGTACTGAAAGGGGCCAAGATGCGATATCAGAAAATAGAAAGATTGGCATTGGCATTGGTGATAATAACACGAAAGCTAAGGCACTATTTTCAGGGCCATCCGATAATTGTGAGAACCAATTACCCAATAAATCAAATACTTAAGAAGTCCGACTTGGCCGGGAGAATGGTCACTTGGGCTGTGGAACTATTCGAGTATGACATAGATTTCACCCCAAGGACAGACATAAAATCACAGGTGTTGGCTAATTTCCTGGTCGAGTTGAGTAACCCCGAACCAGAGGAAAGTGTTGTCGCACCGCAAAAAAATACCGAGTTACAACCAAAATCTATTTATCCCGAAGGAAGGGAAGATATCGAGAGAACCTCAAAGAAATAGATAAGATGGTCTTACAACCAAAAGAACAAGTAAGGAAGTCGGTTACGCGGGGGAAAGGTATTATCACCCCACACATTTGTGGTACTCCACAGGATCCACTTTCGTTTGTTCTCATTTAAGAGTGTGTAAAAATATATGTCTAAAGCTTTTTGCTAAGAGGAAATGCATGTGAAAGAAAACACGGTGAAAATAAGGAATACATACAAAGTTTTGCTCGCCTAGGTCCCGCAACCTAGTGCCTACGTACTCCCTCATGCAATGGAAAAGTCAGAGCACCGTAGTTCATCTCACACATTTTGGTTTGTGTTATACCCCAATTTTTGCCCCTAAGATCCTCTGTCATCTACAAGCATCACAAACATTTTTCTTGGCAGAATTCCTTAGGATACAAATTTGTCTTCATTTAAAGCTCCTCCTGAACAAGTAGATTAGGGCTTTAACTTTGTGTGCATAGGATTCATCATTCCTTGCAATTGAGCATGCTATAAACTAGTGTTTTGATTCCTCTTTATACCTCAAGTCATCTCCTTATCATTGTGCGTCGAAATCAAGAGAATTGGGGTTTCCTCCTAATTGTTTTCACCACAAGATATTCTTTTTAAGAAGTTTAAAGGATTGAATCGACATCTTATTCTCATTATGATATTGTGATACGGTGCGAGAACTGACTTGGGGTGTTTTGCGTTTGATCGTAATTGTTGCGGTTAGCAAGAGTCGCCGCCGACTTTTCTTTTATCCAAAAGGAAAGGATGAAAAGAACAGGAAAGACCTTTGAGATTATTTCTTGAGTTCGGGGGGTAGATTATGAAAAGGTAAGGTGTTAGCACCCTTTTCATGCATAATTATCTATGGGCTCTTAGTTGCTTTCTAGATCACTTTTTTTGTTTGAAAATATGCTTTGTGTGGTTTTTGAAAGTATTTTGGAAAGGCGCCTTCGCTTAGGAAAACTTTGTAATAGTGCTCGTTCGTAATAACATATACAAAGTGTTGAGATTTTGAAAATATTTCATGTTTAGAAAATGTTTTGAAAGTGTTTTTGAAAGTGTTGATGTTTGTTTTTAAAAATAAGCAAGGATATTTTGATTTGAAAATGAGCAAGCAACTAGGAACAATCTACCTACTCAAAAGTCTTTATTCATTTCTTCCTTCCTTTGATATTGATATCTTACCATTGATTTGGTAAGAAGCCTTATCTTTGGATGTAAAGGGACGGGCGTGGGTCATCGTATAGCCATGATAGCAATGTTGTGAGATATCTTAGCATTTTTATTTGAGGGACTAAGATCATTTTGAAAGGCAACATTGATAGCGTCATCGAGGGACTATGATCTTGTATTTTTGATTGCTTTTTGCTAAGATACCCCACATGCATAATATGGTTATTTTTGTAAGGCAACAAAGTGGAATTACTCTAAGGGTGTAAGTGTGCAAATGTGTTTGATTTACATGCATTGTTTATCTTGAATTAGAGTTTGTTATTTGTTGATTTTAATCTTTCCATACAAACCCTAATTACTAGCATTTATATAAAGCGATAAATTGTGGAAAGTAAAATTACTAAGCTATTACATCATTAGGGGACGGGGTATAAAAATTTACAAATGGGGATTTTGCAAGAAAATTAAACCTAATTATCTATTACAACCATATTGAATATTGTACAAGAATTGAAAATATAATGCAAGAATATAAATGAAAAAAGAAATGATTTTGTTTGGTTTTCATGAAGGGTTTAGTTTTAACCTAATTAGAGAAAATTATTAATTAGAAATAAACAAAATTAAATTTTAACTAATTAAGAAAGAAATTAAAAATGATTTTTTAGGGTTTTTTATGAAAAAAAATGTTTGAAGTTAATAAAAATAAAATGAAAGATTAATTAATTAAAAGAAACCAAAGTTTTAAGTTAATCTTAATTTAAAAGAAAATAATATAATAATCAAACCTAAGTATAAATATTGATTATTTAAGAAAAAGAAATTAATTTGTTTAAGAAAATGTTTTTAATCCTTTTTTTGTTTTATAAAGAAAATAAAATATATAAGTGTAAATAATAAATAAAAATATTTTTGGATTTTTTATTAATAAAAATAAAAATAATATTAATAATAATAATAATAATAATAATAATAAATAATAAAGAAATATAATATAAAATAAAATAAGAAAATGACATAATAAAAGAGAATAATTGGGTCGGGGATGCAAAAGTAAATGGCAGGGTGAAAAGTTAGCAAAAATAAAGGCCCAACAGCTTGAGGCCCATCGCTGCATGTTTGTGACAAAAAAAAAGAAAAAATGTGAAAAAATGATAAAAGTGGCAGCGCTGGGGCTTGAACCCACGCCCTGAGCATGAAACGCGTGCTGCCTTACCACTAGGGTGGCTATACATCTGTTAACTTAACTGAAATAATAAATAAGTAATACAAAACGAGTTCCAGAAATGAACTTCATCTTCAACCTCCAGCCATAGATCATGTAACTTCACCATTTCTCAACAAAAATGAAATATGCAAACATGAAAGTTTCTCCATTTTTCCATACGAATCTAACCATATAAATATCATAAGCTATAAATCAAAGATGAATGAGAATTTCTAAAAGTACCAAATTCTGACCTAATTATTTTCAGAGATTCAATCCTAAAATTCTCCTAGCTCAATCAAAATAAATGAAATCTATGAACATGTACAGCTTCAGGGCAATGATGTCTATATTTTATCTTCACAAATGCAAGCCTAACAATGCCTAAATGAGAAGATAGAAGTTCTGGAAATTTACCTAAAAACTGGAAATCGTGAAATGAGTTTGAGCTGCTTTCAAGGAGTTGTGATGATCGGGTTAGCTTCCTCAAGTCCTCAGGAAGTTAATGCAATAATTACTTGATGTTGGGAGTGTTTGAATCGTGTTAGAGAAGTCAAGGTGCAAGCTCTATTTTTTGGTTATGGAAGTTGATGAAGATGATGTTACAGTCGTGTAACAGGATGTGAGATGGTTTGTATTTGATGTATAGGAGCTTTAGGAACCAAAAGGCCAAGAAATGCACGAGTAGATTTTGAGTTTGAAGTTTTTGGTTAGAATCTGCAACAATAATGGTCTGTTATGCAATTCCTAGTTTGGGAGAGTTTTAGAGCTTGTGCATTCGTGTATCCTCTTTCAATAGACTTGTATAATTATAATAAAATGGTTAGAGCACTCGAGGTTGACAAAACTGTGAGATATAAAGTTATGGCTATGTTACTTGATTTTGAAGAAAAGTGGAAAACATAGTTTCAAGGCATAGTACAAGCATGGCCTGAGTTTATGGGAGGCTCTAGACATGTTGCTTTTGCCTTTGACATTTCTTGTACTCATATGAAACAAGTTGGGAACTCTATGCATTGACTTTTGCAATAAAGCTTGCTTTTCCAAAATGGAAGTGTTACCTTTGTGCCATTAATGAAATAACCATTTGGACAATGCCTCAAATGCTTGGATAAAAGCTCTAACAGTTGTGTAAACATTTAATTATGGAGTGGAAGGCAAGTTAGAAGCCTGCGAAGTGAGATTTGTGCAGCATGCTTGAAGATTGGATCAAGTGTTCTTCACAAAATGACTTGTAATTCAAGTTTGAAAACCCTAACTTCTTGCCTTCGATTATCCTTGGTCAAGTATGATCTCAATGAGTTCTAGGACATTTTGGAAAGCTTGAAACATCCTCTACAACCTCTATCTTGGACATTTTTGAAAATTCATCTTAGAACTATGTGAAAAATTGCCATGAAGTTAGGTCAACATCCTGCCTAAACTAGGGCAAAATTTCACTAAGTTTTCAAGTTTCATGAACATGTGTTCACAAAATCATAACTTTAAATCCATGTATTTCTAGAAAATTTTGTATTATACAATGTTTTATATCTCATTGAGATCTAAAACTTTCATGTTGGAAGTTTCCTTTGAATTATCTTGCATCATGGTGAAAATCTGGCTCAAAGTTGTGAAAAAATATGAATTTTCCAACACTTAGAAAAATTTCTAAGTTTAGAAATTTTGACTTTTCAAAATGAAATCTTGACTTTTTGATTTATTGATGAACAAGTTTCATATTTTGACATGTCTTGATGAATTGTGATCTTTGGAACTTGATTTTGATCAAAAAGTCAAAGTTTGACTTTTTAGTGGACAAATGACTTTTTCATCAGTTGATTGAAATTAATCTGTCAATCAATTGATCTTGAGAAATGTTTTGAGCCATGCCACTAGGTAAAAAATGAAGTATTTGAAACCTTGAGATCATGTCTCAAACCAATAAGTCATTTTCTAGGTCAAAAATCTGAAATTGCACCTTCTTAATCAAAACCCTAATTTTGACCATTTTGCCCTTTTGATGATCTAATCAAATTTCTTGAGGAATTGTGATCCAAACTTGATCAAATGACATATATGAGTTCATAATGTTGATATGTATAAAAAATTATGAAGTTTGACTGTAAATTGACAACAATTGACTTTTTCCCTAATACAACTGATTTTAGGTCAATTGATCAATTGACTGAGCAAAAATGTGATCCAAGACTTGAAAATTGACATGAGAAATCTTGAGGGTCCAAAATGATCCATGGAAGTCATATGGGGTATTAAAATTCCATTTGTCCTTCTGCAAACCCAAACCTTAATTTTAAGTTATCAGTGCTTGAGGAGTTGTCTTGAGCTGATTAACCCTTGTGCAGTCTTGAACCAAAGGAGATCTTGTGAGAGATTACTTGAGAAATGAGAGGGCAAATTTTGTTGTACAACAGATAGTTATCAGCAGATTATTTTTTTTATCCAGGGTGGTTGAGTTTGTCAACATTTCAACTGAAGTTCATTAGATTTCATACTTCAAGTCTTATCTCTTGTCTTCCATTTGTTTCTCACTGTTTTAATCTCGTTAAAAGATTGTTGGTTATTAAGCTAGGATGTATTTGGAGTTTAAAGTGAAAAAACATGAATCATGACACAAGGTAATGTGGATTCAATATTAAAAGCTTCATCCAAATGTGCTATGAGTTCAATATGACCAGGATATTCAGGGTTTTGGTTTATGATTTCGCTATGACATCAACATTGATCTATCACAAAGTAATTCAAAAGTGAAAGATTAAAACATTCATATATGTAGATGTCTTGGGTAAATTATGTTACAAGACATACATCATCACTTAAAGGGTTCCAAATTAAATTCTTCAAATGCCATGTATATCATCATCCCATTAGTGCCATTACAAAATCAAGAGGAAAGATATTCAATTTGAGAGGACAATTATGGATTTCTGGGATTTATCATTGAATTAAAAAGGGGTTTCAAAATGTTTTATCTCGTTGGCCTCACAAAATCGTTACAAACATGTCACATTGCACAAGGATAATTACATGATAACATCATAAAACACCTAATTATCTAAGCATCTGAAGATCTTCATGTCCTCTCCATGCTTTATCCATGTGTTCAACTACCTTGGAGCATGCTTAAATATGACACCATGATTAATCTGCAACAATTCCAACCGTTCATCATTCTAACATCCATATGCAATACAAGGTCAGTTAGATTTCAAGTTCATAACACTTACACAAGTTCACTACCTAGATGGCATACCAGATGAAAACTTACATCAGCATCTAACCTGTTGCTACACCAGGCCTGCATTGCAATCCTAGATAATCATCGCTCTGCAGTGACTTCCATTGCATTATTTGAAGATGGATGGACACTACTCAGTGCTGGAAGAGATAAGATTGTAACATTGTGGGATCTTCGGAATTATAGTATCAAGAAGATTATCATCATAAACGAGGCAGTTGAATTTGTTTGTCCTATTAGTTCTGGGAGTCCTTTTGCTTCATCATTAGATTCATATCGGCAAAATTAAAAAAAAACATGTTGTTTCTCAAGCAACACATTGTGTTACTTTTGGTAAACGAGGCATTGTGTGCATATGGAGTTCTGAAGGTGTAGTTTGCTTGTTTGAGCTAAAAGGCTTCGGATGTTACAAACAACACAAACGTATATGTTCACAATGGAGAATTTATAAAAGCAGAAAATATCATCAGGCACTCCCAGAAACTACCAGGGGATCTGTATTCTCTTGGGATGAAATTTAAGCAGCATGAGGACAGCACAATCATCCTGGCAGGTTCCAATAATCATATTCTTGATAAAATTACCTTTTCCACACTTCAGCCATGCCATATTCATAAACACAATAAACAGTATAACAGTTCATAAGTTTAAAAAAGAGATAGTTTAACAGTTTACATAAAAGAACCAACAGGTTTCCAACTTACAGCCAACTGAATAACTGAGTTGTAACAGAAATTTTCCAGCTCATCAACATATAACTAACTCTCTAACACTTCTAACCGTTTCCTAACTAATTGTTAATAGAAATAAAGGAATTGGAAGAGGGAAGTGCTAAGAGATTCGTAACAGAATTGGTAGAGGGAAGTGCTAATAGATTCATAACAGAATTAAGAGAGGGGGAGGGAAAGATTCATAACAGAATGAGCGCTTCTATATAACAAGAAGATAACAGAAAAAATGGGGGGAAAAGATAGACTCGCCAGAAATTCACTCTCCAATCTTCATCTTCAACTTTCACTCTTCAGAATCCTCAACCTCCATCTTCATCATCCATCACCATTCCTTGAACGGCATCCTCTCAACTACATCACTCACCTGCTTCAGCAACTTTCGACCATCACGCTACTACAAATATCAACCGCAATTTGCATCATCTTCATCCTCATTCAGCAATCATCTTCATTAACATTCAGCAAATCATACTCCTCTTAAATCTTCATCTTCCCTGATCTTCATACCCCGCTTCATCACTCCACAACCTCCATCACCACTCTCTGAACCGACTCCACAACAGGATCAACCTTCAATTTCCATTATGAACCTTCATCATCATTCACACGGAATCACCTTCATTATCGTTGCATCATCATAATCGCGATGCACCAACACATGAATTTCGGAGAAGAGGAAAAAGAAGAATGAGTTTAAAGGCCAAGAGGAGCGTTCGTACCTGAGAATTCAAGACACTCTGGATTTCTGCTGGTGTCGTCACCATTGAAGAACTGTCGGAGTCTCTCCGGTTTCTTGTGTGATATGAAGACGTGCTTGAGTTTTCGATTGTGATTTATTTTCACATCGATGATGTCTCGACAATTAGAACGGGAATTCGATCTCTGACTGTTTGTTTGTTGGTGCTAGCTCGCGTGGAGTATTCTGGATTTCTTTGCTTTGGTTGTGCTTTTTATAGACATTATTGTTCGTTTGGTATTATACTGCTTCCAATTTATTTTTTCGCATTTTATTGCTTTCTAGATATCATGATAAGTAGGAAATAAAGAGCATGCGCTTGAAGTCGATGTTTAAAGACCTGTAGCATGCATTCCGCATTTCACTTGTTATATGTGTCATGTTTGTGTTTGTTTCCTTGGTTGTTGATTGATGAGACACTCAATTTATAAATTGAGATCACGATTTCGCTCTCAGTGCATGCTCCCCATAGGATTTTATTGATTTCCTTTATTTCTTGTTGATTGATGAGTCACTCAATTTAGAAATTGAGATCACGACATCACTTTCATTGTATGTTCCCCATAGGATAGTTTGTTAGACTTTCTTTGGCATGCTAACCTAGGTAGGATCTCTCTAGGTGTACTCTCTCGAGTTTATTGGACTGCTTGCTTGATTTCGTCATCGTATGTATGTTTTGAGATGATAGACCCATTATATGCGCCTTTAGGACTTCTTGATTCATATATAGATGATGAGTTGAGATAGACATTAGGACTGTTATCCAAGCATGTCAACTTAGGGTAGAGATTTCCCTTTAAATCTTAACTTTAGGATCCATCATTGTATGATAACATTAGAGATAGATTTAAGTTAGTCTCCCTTTAGAATTTTCTTTCCCCTTTTGCATAATTTCATTTAAAACTAAAACTTCTTTTTCTTGGCAAATGTATAAAAAATGCTAAGCATACAAAAATTCTTTTCATGGTGAAAGATACCAACCAATCCACTTATTTTCGCCATTCGGCTTTTCTCTTCTAAGAGCATTGTTAATTCCTTTCCACTACAGGTCGTAAGTCTCCAAAGGTCGAGCAACATTGGAATGATTGAATTCAACATTGTTCATTTAAAAAATACAAACAAACAAAATATGTGAGTTGAACTACGACGCTCTGATTCCTTAAAAGGGATACGTAGGCATCTGGTCACGGGGCTCACCCGAGCGAAAATTTGTAAATATTTCCTTCTTTTCCCCGTATTTTCTTTGCATGCCTTCCCTCTTAGTTTCATAGCTATTAAGAATTAGATTGAACAAACCCTTTGATTAGAACAACAAGAGTGGATCCCGTAGAGTACTATGGACGTAAGGGGTGCTAATACCTTCCCCTCGTGTAATCGACTCCCTTACCCAATCTCTCGGTTGCAAGACCTTGATTTCCCCTTTAAGTTTTTCTTTGATGATTTTCCTTTCCCTTTTATATGGGATAAATAAATACTCAGTGGCAACTTCATTTATTTTACCACCACAGAAAAATGGCAACTTCACTGGGGAAGACATGTCGACCAATTGTTGGTCCATCCCGTGAGTCACTCATAGCTTCCGTTTTTCTTTTCTTAGGGTGTTTATCATTATTCTTTTATGGTTTATTCATTTGTATGTGTTTGGGCATATTTTTTCATTACATCTTTATTGTTATTTGTTATATTGTTGTTCTGCTGGCTTCTCTGTTTCTTTGTTGGGTGGGTGTTACTATGAGGTAAAAGGCCCAATACCCAGGCTAAGTGACAAACAATAGGAAAATTAGGGATAGAGTGGAACACGACGGATACGGGATGCAGATTACCCTAGACGGTTGTGTCATCCATGCTCAGATGAGGTTTTAATAAGGTGTTATCATTATCACGTAGGTGTATGATGATAGTATTCTCAAGCGAACCTGTGATTTTGAGTTACCATTGACTTTACCCTGACCTAGTCTTTACCCGTGAGTCGGGAAGGAATAATATTTATAGGTACAGGTGGTGACTATATATATGTTCTACTGGTGACTTTGGTTCTTGGTACTCTAAATTGGTCCGGACTTTTGATCTTGTTACGTGTGGCCATGGTTCTATTATCAATTCAGCAGCTATTCAGTACCGCGGAAGCTTTGATCTCATATGTTTGCATATATAGCATGTTAATATGATTATTAGCATACATGTTATTTTGTTTCCAAACATCATTTCTTTGATTCCAATTGTTAAGCAAAAAAATATATAAAAAAACATTGAAAAAATAATAAAAACATGAAAGAATATATAATAATATCTTGGCTTAGTAACAAGAATCAAAGCGTAGAAACTTTTGGAAATGAAGACATGGAATTTGTATTGCATTTCATGCATCATGTCACATTTAAATATGCATTTCATGAGTTTCTCAGAAGTCTTACCCAAAGTCCTTTGGTCTCCAGAATCAAGTTGTCTCACCGGTACAACACTCGAGCCAACTCTAAGAAGAAGATGGAAAATCTTGAACAGGAGAATCACGAACTGCGCAAAGATGTTACCGCTTTAAGATCCGGAATGACAAACTTAACTGCTTTGGTAGATTCATTGGTGGCTTCTCAAAATCAGCCACCACCACCGCCACTTCCTCATGCTACGCAACCACAACAAACAACGATTACCTCTGAAGTTATGACAGTTCTCATCTCAGCTGCTCTGAATACTACCGTCGCTTAGCATCACATGCCTCATGGTTATCCATGGGGAATTCCTAAAGGTTATATGCCAGAAGGATATAACCCTACTGCTCAAGTTGCTTAGCCTATGCAACAAGTTATGGCTTTTGCCCCTCCTGTGGTACATATTACTCCTACTGTTTACGATGAGATTTGTCATGTTGTGCCTCCAGTAATGAACATTGTCCCTGTTATTAATGATGTGGTTCATCATAATACACCCCCACCAAGTGAAGGACTTGGATTATATGACAGAATGGATGATTTCCAAGATCAGTTCAATGAGATGCGAAAGGAAATGAAGGCCCTCATGGGAAAAGAATTGTTCGAACAGAATGTAAGCGATCTATGATTAGTTCTAAATGTAAAAGTACTTGCAAAGTTCAAAGTACCGGAATTCGAGAAATACAAGGGAAATACTTTCCCTCGTTCTCACCTGGTGATGTACATGAGAAGGATGTCCACTCACTGATGATCAACGTTTGCTGATCCATTTTTTTTCAAGATAGTTTGACTGGTGCTGCACTGAAATGGTACATGAGCCTAGATAGTGCTTATATTCATACCTTCAACGACGTAGAAGAAGCGTTTGTTAGGAAGTACAAGTATAATGTGGACATGGCACCTTACCGTGATCAACTCAGGGCTATGGTCCAGAAAGATAAGGAGTTGTTTAAGGAATATGCGCAAAGATGGCGTGAAATAGCCGCCCAAGTGATCCCTCCAATGAAAGAGAAAGAGATGACAAAGATCTTCCTGAAAACTCTTAGTTCCTTCTATTATGAGAAGATGGTTGCAAGTGCTCCCACTGATTTCTCCGAAATGGTAAGCATGGGAGTTCGTTTAGAGGAAGCTTTTCGTGAAGGCCATTTATCCAAAGACGGGGACCCATCAAATGGTGCTAAGAAGTATGGTGATAGTTCCTCCAAAAAGAAAGAGCAAGAATCCTACACTATATCTCATGGTAGGCAAGAGAGATCTCATAATAGGAATCAACAAGTTGCTTCTGTTAGTTCAGTGGTTCATCCAACTCTTATGGTCCCTGCTCAAAAGGCTCACCAGCAGCGCAATCAACAAAGTCGTACACAGAAGAACGATCATTTTGAACCAATTCCAATGACATATGCTGAATTATTGCCTAATTTGTTACAAAAGAACTTGGTCCATACAAGATCACCTCCAACTATCCCAGAAGTAATTCCTTGGTGTTATAAGGCCATTGCTTTCTGTGATTTTCACCAAGGCGCCCCTGGGCATGACATTGAGAATTGTTTTCCATTGAAGGTAGAAGTACAAAAATTGATAAAAACTGGTATTTTATCCTTCAAAGATGTTAACCCGCTGCTCAAACATATATGAACTTTGGAGATATCAATTGAAGGATGCACTGGAATTTAAGGATGATTAGCTTTCTTAGTTTACTAGCAATTTTACTGATTTCTCATTTGTAATTTTTCTTGTTAATCATTGTATTGTTTGCATGTAAGAACTTGTTTACATCTGAATGATTATCTTAATACAATGAATATGTTTTTCTTGAAGAAATCCATTTGTTTCACTCATATTTTTTAATTTTAAAATTGCTTTTTGCATTATGATACCAACTTGTTATCCATTCTCTTGCCTAAGAATATATTTGAGGGAGGATGATGAATTTAAAATGCAAAATTTTTGGTTATATGCTTTTGAATGAAACCATATTGACGATATACAGGCATTGTTTCAAATTCCCAAATACCAGAGATATAAGGGAGTGAAACCCTCATTAACCCCTTTGAGCCTTGAAGTAGGAGTTTCTTTTTATTCAGAAAAAACCCTCATTTTAATCTGGTGTAGGGTAGTGTTCAGTTAATTTGATTGAGCATTCAGAATTCTTCAGAAATGTGCATCTAAGGATACAATAATGGTTATCCTTCAAAAGGTTGAGGAGACTCAAAATTACAATGGATAACCTTCACTTATCAAGAGTGTGCATCAATTGACGATACCCCAATGGGTATCTCTCGCACGTCAAGAAGTCAGTAAATGATGATACAACAATGGTTATCCCTTATCTTCCAAGAAATAGGGCAGTCACAAATTCTTCCAGCAAGTCAAAAATGACTTGAAGTCACGCGACGTGTTCAAAGGGAAAGAAAAGGGCAATAAATAAGGGGAAAATGAAATGAATAAGAAGTGATTAAAGAAAGAGACAAAAAGCCCCGCTAAGTCGAAACTTGAAAAAACAAGTCTCTTAGGAAAAAGTCAGGGCATCCCGCTGGGCTTCATAGTCAAATTCAAAAAGAATTTGTCCAGGAAAAAGTTAGGGAAAATGATGGAAAGCATAAAAGGAGAAAAAATATTACGAAATGGATATCCTTAGCAAAGAAATATGTTGCATGGTTAGACACCGAAAGTAAAAATAAGTGATTGTTGTATCCAAAGAAAACCTCGGTTAGTTCCTCAACCATATCGAAATTTCTTTTGAGAGATGAATGTTCGGGTCGAGTTAACTGAACTTAGGACAGGAGAACATCATGAAGGGGGTGGAACCAAATAATTTTGAGCCTTAAAATCCGTTTTTTCTAAAACCATGAACCAGACCACGTTACAACCCTCAAAAGTCCTAATTGAAATAAGGTTTATTTCGAAAGCGTACTTCAACGAGATAGCATTTTCTAACTCTCATGAATTTTGCTAAAAACTTTGTGTTGATATCATATGCTTTTGTCATCTTTTATACAAAAAAAATCAATTTTGCGTCCTGGCTAGTGATTCATTCACAAGGTTTTGCGAAATCTTTTCAATAAAATCTTCAAGACTTACATAACTGTTGCATTAGAATTATCATTCTTAGAATAAATATTGTCTTTCTTGTAAAACAACTGCTTGATATCAAAGAAGTTTACATTTGAATATCAGCAAAGGGAATGTCGCTAAGAAGAAGTTGTTGAGAAAAGAAGATGCAACATTCAGCTAATTTAAGCTAGTTACGTCGAGATTCGACGAATCTCTAGAAGCTTTTTGGTCAAGAAGATTATCTTAAATGCGTGTAGCCAAGGGAAAATTGTGAAAGTTATCTCGACCAGCACGGTAAACATGGGACACCAAATTTGTTTCCAATGGAATTTCTAAATTTTTGTCAAGGCAGCTACTATGTTCTTCCCCAAGCTGAAGATCTTCCTCAAGTAGGACTGTTTCTCATGATCTGCCTTGTAGAGGTGTGCATGGTTCCCTCTATAGTAACTGACCAGTTAGTTGGATTTCCTCCAGGATGTGGTGAGACATTTGGGTTTGTAATCCTGTTTTCCCCAGATAAGTCTTGGTTCTGACTTTCTTCAAGTTGTTATTTGATGTTGGGTTTGCAATCCCATTTTATTCCCCAGTTAAGTCTTTGCTCAGGCTTTCTCCAATTTATTGTACAGTTTTGAGTTTGTAATTCCATTCACCCTAATCAAGTCTTGATTCAAAATTCTCCGACTGAGTGTGATTTCTATCCATGATCGAATGGTGATTAAGCAGAGGTTGCAAAGTTTCAAAGCATGTCCTTAGTTGTTCGACTCTTTCTCCCTTTGTGTTGAGAAGTGATGTAGAATCTCTCGCATGATATTACACCCTCCAGTTATAACATTGTTATTGTTGCATGCCTCCAAACAACCAGACAAGGGCAATATACATTCTAAGAAGTTTTGAGATAAGTGTCTACTCCTTGGGTTTTCTCTTGTTGTGCGCTGAGTTTGATTTAAAATCCTCGTGAGATTACTTATTACTGTGATGTTAACTTCTTAATTCTCCAGATGAGTCGAGGATGATGCTTCCCTGTAAAAGTTGTTATCCCATGAAATTTCATGATTTCTCTCCATAGAAGTTTGCACAACTATTATGCTTGATATTGAAGACTGTATTTGGGCTCTCTTCGATGTGCGTAGTTTCTTTTTCCCCAATGAAGTTAGCATAACAATCCCCATTTGAAGTCTCAATGTTATGGTTTTTCATCTTTCCTAGTGAGGTCTGTATTAACATCCCCAGTTGAAGTCTCGACAATGCGGTTTCCACTTCCCCTAGTGAAGTTAGTGTTGGAATCCCTAGGTGAAGTCCAGACAATGAAGCATTGTCTTCCCCTGTTGAAGTCTGTATAACACTCCCAGGTGAAACCTATAGAAGATTATTGTACCCCTACAACTTTATTTGTTGTTGGTCATGTGATTCTTTGATTGTTTCCAAGCCATTTTCATCCCAGTGAAGTTAAGCCATGAAATAGGACTTTGTTCCTAAGGTGATGGTTATCCTCATATGAAACCTTCATCCTGGATGTGACTTGGTCCAGTGTTGTCTTCATCCAAGTTAGCTTTGTCTGGCTATCCCTAGTACATTATAGTTGTTTTGTAAGCATATACATAATAACATTCATACATTCATACACATCATGCATAGATGAATTTGAAATTCATTACTCATTTGAATTCATTGATGTTTTGTTGGCATATTATTCTCTGTGCAGAGTAATCTTATCATCTCTCCAATGACAACTTCAAACAGAAAGTGTATATCCTTTAATTCCCCACCGAGTTATCCCTCTTGGGAGAATTTTTCTTTAGCACTCCTATTCAGCTCATTATCTAGATAAAATGTGATCCCCTTTTGAGTTTATTTCTCATCAGGTGGTGTCTGGGTTGATTGTTTCATTCTAGTTTATTTCTGGTTTGAATCTGTGGTCCCCGACAATATTATTATTCTGACTTCTGCAGGCTTCGAGCCTTGGTTTGAGAATGTGCATTTATTTTTCACGCGAAGATTTATTTCTCCTCAACAGGAATGTATTAGTATTTCCCCAGGAAATCAAGCTTCATTTCTCGCCAGTCTTATTACAATTCCTTCTTAAACAGCAAGCGGCAGTTCTCTTTATTTGAGCAACCTGTTCTTCCCAGTAAGTCTGTTAATGCCAGAGAAGATATTTTTTCCGATGAATGGTAGTCTCTTCATTATGGGAGATAGTTCATCATTGAAATATGTTACTCCAATGAATGGTAGTCTCTTCATTATGGGAGATAGTTTGTTGTTGAGATTGGTTGTTGCTTCAATGATAAAGACAATCCATTGAAATATTCTTACAGCAGTTTATTACCCTTTCCAGGTTAAACATCTTGGTTAAAGAAGAAATTGAGACCAGTTCATGGCTTATGGTCAGGATCAAGGGGAAGTTTACCTGATTCTCCATCAAATGGTATCTCTTCGAAAAAGTTTCGCAAGAGAATTTTGTTGTGAAATCATTGCAAGTGGTAGTCTCTTTATTTGAGATAGCTTGTATTTTTACCCTTTCCAGGTGAAATATCTTGGTTAAAGAAGAGACTGAGACTAGTTTGTGGCTTATGGTCAAGATCGAGGGGAAGTTTGCCTGATTCTCCATCAAATGGTATCTCTTCGAGGAAGTTTTGCAAGAGAAGTTTATTGTGAAATCATTGCAAGTGGTAGGCTCCTTATTTGAGATAGCTTGTATTTTTACTCGTTCTGGGTAGAAATCCAGAATTTTGTTAATCTCATTCTTGTTAATGCATATTTCAACTTCAGTAAAAGTCGGTGCATCTTTTGAATCGTTACCTTCATTGAAATTCGGTAGCTCACCCTCAGTAAAAGTCGATGCATCTTCTGTATGTCTACCTTCAGTGAAAGTTGGTAGTTCACCTTCAGTAAAAGTTGGTATTTTCTCTTCATATACCTTCAGTAGAAAGATGGTAGTTCACCTTTAGTAATAGTCGGTGCATATTTTGAATCTCTACCTTCAATAAAAGTTGGTATTGTCTCCATATTTCTACCTTCAGTGGAAGTTGGTAGTTCACCTTCAGTAAAAGTCGGTGCATCTTTTGAATCTCTACCTTCAGTAAAATTTGGTATTTTCTCTTCATCTACCTTCAGTGGAAGTTGGTAGTTGACCTTGAGTAAAAGTTGGTGCATCTTTTAAATCTCTACCTTCAATAAAAGTTGGTATCTTCTCTTCATCTACTTTCAGTGGAAATTGGTAGTTCATTTTCAGTAAACGTTGGTGTATCTTCTGATATCTCTACTTTCAATAAAATTCGGTAGTTCACCTTCAGTAAATGTCGGTGTATCTTCTATTTCTTTACCTTCAATAAAAGTTATCATTGTCCTATGTTTTTTCTACCTTCATCCTTAAGTGGGTAGTTTATTACTATTCTTAGGCAATATTTATCTCTTTCTCCTCATTGGAGCTTACTCTGATTTAGTTGATTTGTTTCCAGCCATAAGTGTTGACGCCACATCTTTGATTACCAGGCATAAGTACTGATACCAATCATTCACTTACCAGTCTAGGTGTTGATGTTTATCATCATCTCTGAGCCGATATTATCTTTATTGTTTCTATTCGTGCCCTTTTATTAACAGTTGTCGATCCCCTGTGTTGATGTTACTCTCTTTTTGTTATCTTCTCTATGAGTGGATATTTCACAGTTATTGGTCAATCATTCTTATCCTCATTTTGTTGAGTTGATGTTATTTTGTCTCCTCTCTATACCTTACACTAGTAAAGTTGAGTCTTCTTTTCCCTATCAGATCCAATTTGTCTCCAATGGATTCAAATGTATGTTCCTATAGTCGTGTTGTTCCCTAGAGATTCATTTTCCTATGTCGACTTATTTTTGTTAAGTTTTTTGATTTTATTTTTACTTCTCCAGTATGTCTTATTCACCTACATGAAGCTTATATTTTACATCCATAAACATAAGCATCACATGGCATCTTAGGGCCAAAAGTAGGGTTTGTTGTGTATTTAAGTATCTTCAATCGCGTCAAAACGAAGATTTTAATCTTTGTATCTCCAGATAGAAGACACTTAAATAAGGGCAGCTGTTATACCCCAATTTTTTCCCCTAATATCCTTTGTCATCTACAAGTATCACAAACATTTTTCTTGGCAAAATTCCTTAGGATACAAAATTGTCTTCATTAAAAGCTCCTCCTGAACAAGTATATTAGGGCTTTAACTTTGTGTTCTTAGGATTCATCATGCCTTGAAATTTAGAAAGATATAAGCTAGGGTTTTGATTCCTCTCTATACCTCAAGTCATCTCCTCATCATTGTGCATTGAAATCAAGAGAATTGGGGTTTCCTCCTAATTGTTTTCACCATAAGATATTCTTTTCAAGAAGTTTAGAGGATTGAATCGACATCTTATTCTCATCATGATACTTATCAGTGGATGAGGTTTTTTATCTGGGGTGGTTGAGTTTGTCAACATTTCAACTGAAGGTCATTCGATTTCATACTTCAATTCTTATCTCTTGTCTTCCATTTGTTCCTGGCAGTTTTAATCTCGTTACAAGATTATTAGTTATTGAGCTAGGATGTCTTTGGGGTTTAAAGTGCAAAAACATGAATCATGACACAAGGTAATGTGGATTCAATATTAAAAGCTTCATCCAAATGTGATATGAGTTCAATATGACCAGGGTATTTAGGGTTTTTGTTTATGATTTCACTATGACATCAACATTGATCTGTCACAAAGTAATTCAAAAGTGCAAGATTAAAACATTCATATATGTGGATGTCTTAGGTAAAATAAGTTACAAGATATACATCATAACTTAAAGGGTTCCAAATTAAATTCTTCAAATGTCACTTATATCATCATCCCATTAGTACCATTACAAAATCGAGAGGAAAGATATTCAATTTGAGAGGACAATTATGGATTTCTGGGATTTATCATTGAATTAAAAAGGGGTTACAAAATGTTTTATCCCATTGGCCTCACAAAATTGTTACAAAAACGTCACATTGCACAAGGATAATTACATGATAACATCATAAAACACCTAATGATCTTAGCATCCGAAGATCTTCATGTCCTCTCCATGCTATCTCCATGTGTTCAACCACCTTGGAGCATGCTTAAATATGACACCATGAATAATCTACAACAATTCCAATCGTTCATCATTCTAACATCCATATGTAATGCAAGGTCAATTAGATTTCAAGTTCATAACACTTACCCAAGTTCAACACCTAGTTGGCATACCATATGCAAACTTACATCATCATCTAACCTGTTGCTACACCAGGCCTACAATGCAATCCTAGATAATCATCGATCTGCAGTGACTTCCATTCCTGTTGTTGTGTTATTCCGAGCAGTTGGCCGGAGATCATGGATTGTGGTGTGGTGGTCGTTATGTTGTTGTATTTTTTGTACCCCAATTTTTCCCCTAATATCCCTTCATCATGCCATGTTGATTCAATCACAATAAGATCACATTAGGATTCTTGGTTCCCATCCCTATATTTAGATTTTCTCTGTGAGGAATCACCAAGCACCTTGACTTATGTTCTTTTTGTGATCATAAATATTTTTGTCTTGATTTCTTCTCTTAATTAATAAAATGCAATGTTGGTTTTTCTTGCTTACTACTCATGTAGGTAAAGGCAATAAGATTCAGCAAGTTGCTCCATGGGTTCATGAGTTTATTTCCATGCCCTAGTCATTAAGCTTGAGAAGTCCAAACCTCACCATGGAAGTTGTTTTAAAGGGGATGGAATGGCAAGGATATTTTGGTTCACCACATTTCAATATTATCAAATTTGGTTTAAAAGCACAAGAGATTGATTAGAGAAGTTATCATGCTTGGACAAGCCTTTGTTCCCATTGGTCACAAATGCATATTTCTCTCAGTTATCAAGATATGGAAGTGGTTGTGGTTGCTATGAGTTATATTTATCATCCTCAACAACTTATATTTACAAATCATTTATGTTGGTACAAGAAGTTGATTCAAAATTGTCAAGGTTCCTCCAAGCATTTCCTTGATCTAGGAGTTAGGGTTTTGAACTTCAAAGAAGTATATCTTGCTCATCTTTTGGTACTTTTGAATGATTCTAAAAAAATATATCTCATCAAAGGGTTACCAACAAATCACTTCAAAAGTTCCAAGGAGTTTTCATGTGGAAGAAACTTGATGAAGAAGAAAGATTACAAGTCCTCCAGATGAATCCCGAATTTTCTCATGTGTGACTTTAAATGATCATAACTTGGTCAATTATTTTCACCTTGAGCCTATTATTTTTCCAAAATCATCTTTAGGATGTGAACTTTATGCCTTATTTTATGTGCAAAGTAAGAAAATAGATGTAATTTTTCTTAAGGATACAAAATATTATATATCATTTCATGATTTTTTTGCCAACTTCAACAATTCATAACTCTCTCAATTTTTGGAGATTTTGAATGGTTCAAGTCCCAAAATGTCATTCAAAAGGTCTATTTCATTCCATATTTTTGGTCAAGAACAAAATCCAAGTGGAAGGCCATGTTTAGATGCAAGACATTATAGGTCACTTTTGAAGAAAATTTGAAATATTTCTAAGTATGGAAAGTCAACCCTTTTTCTCCAACTTTGACTGAATGCAACTTTCAGCTCAAGAATCCATTTGATCCAATTCTTTTTCCATTGCAAATCTTGTAACTTCATCTTTCTAAAGCATCAAGAATCATTCCCTAAGACCCCTTGAGCTGAGAATGCCATGATTTTGAAGTTGGTAACTTGGAACTGAAGTTTCATCTCAAGTCAAATTTTGAAATCTTTGTTTTGGCTTCTAATCACAAGTTTTCCATGCGTTTTTGCCTCTAAACATGTTTAATGAAGTTCCAGAATTGATTAGCACAACAAAACGCGCGTTTTGGATGAGTTTTGATCAATTTAGAAGTCACACTTTTCTTGTTTGCAACTTCACACGATATCCCTCCAAACTTCATCATTTCACACGCTTGGGCATTCCATTTGATTCCCTATAAATAGAGGGTTATTCCCCATTCATTTCCTCAAGCTTGGATAGCCAGAATCACCCTGCCAAACTTGTTCCATAACTCAAAATTTAGCAACTTCGAAATCTATTCTCAAGCCTTTTTCAATCCAATTCTTCCATCAATTCACCTTCCTTTATCTTTCCTGAAACTAACCATATAATTACATTCCAGAATTGTGCCCTATATTGCTCCATAGAAGTCCAGTTTCAGAGCTCTGCAACTCAACTTCAATAGGTAGATTCCTGCATCAATTCTTCAAAACTTTTATATCATTGTGATGCTCTCATTGCCCTGGTTCTAGTTGCAACACTTGCTTTTTACTGGAAACACGTTTTGACCATGAAATTTCAAATCCCTTTTCAAAACTTTCCTTCCAAATTGGTTGAGCTACAGTTTATATAAATTTGTCGCGAAGGTTTGGTTGTCTTCACCTTGAAGAGACGAAGCGAATGGCATAGCTCCTGTGCTCTAACTTTACAGATTGAGCAATCTGGTTTTGGGACTGGCTGGAGGTTGAAGATGACCAATGTGTCATCTTCCAACCAATAAAGGTGTGTCATATGTGTTTTTCAAAAATCTTATTTAATTAATGATACTATGCATTATTCACTAAAGTCCATAACATGCACAACGCGCCAGGTCCACTTAATCTGTTTACTAACGCGTTTTGACATTGATCAGATGGCCCATATTTTTTTGGTTTTTATTTTCTTTTCTGATTTTTATATTTTAATTGTTTTAAATTTCAAAAAATCATAGAAAATTCATTTTTAGTCCAAAAAATCTGGAAAAATTATGAAAAATATTTTTGATTTTTCTTTCTGATTTTTAGTTTTTCACAATTTTATTTTGTGTTTTGGTATTTTTTTTATAAATTTTCACTTTATTTGATTTGCTTTAAATGTTTAAAAATACTTTTATGCATTTTTAAATTCTAAAAAAAATATGGAATGATCCAATTGATATTGTGACAAATATTGGTGACTTCACTTATTTTTTATTTCTGACTTTGGTATTTTTTATCATTTTGGGTTTATTTTACTCATTTCTTTTAATTTCAAAAACAGTTTCTGACTTTAAAAAATTACCAAAAATTTTATAAAAATGTTTGAGTCCATTTCTGATTTTTCTATGGTCTGACTTTTTATTTCTTGATCAATTTGAATATAGTTGATATTTTTATCTTTTATTTCTATTTTAAAACATTTTTAAAAAAAAACCTTTTTTGTATATATTAAATGTAATATTATTTTGTGACTATTTTCTGGCTGATCTTGGGTTAAATTTTTAATCATGAACTTTATTAACATTATTGGATCCATGGTGTTGATTCTAACTACACAAAAATGGATGAATGATTTTAATAATAATTAAATTTAATTTAATTCAAATGTGGTTTGTATATTCTCTCCCACCCCTCTTCATCTCATCCCTTTCTCATTGCACTAAGTGTTATTGGAGCATGATCTATGTATCATGTCTTAAAACAAATGGTGCATAGATTGATATTGACCGGCCTCAAAATAGGTGCGACTTCAATATAATTCCACTTACGATTGTTTAACATAAGGCTAAATTTTGTCCCGATTCGAATAAATGATCACTCGTGGCCCAAACTTATGTTTGTAACCAAGTATGTTAATTTGATCTATTTGATCCAATAACCTTGAGATTTATTGTGTGGAGGCTTTGGTTCTACTAATCCTCTAATGGATCTACAACACCTTTGATCAACACGGATCACTTAAACATCATTGGTCATTAAATGGTACTCATGAGGATTCCAAATGGATGATATACTTGACAAAAAGCAAATGCAACTTGTTGTATATAGGCTTTAGTTCTACCAATCCTCTAATGAGTTCCAAATGCAAGTTTCAAGATGATCATCCAACTAACCACTAATCACTAATAATTGACTTTATCCTGCATTTTTATTATATGCCCCTTTTATTTTTATGCACTATTTACTTTTAGCATTTACATTTCATGCCATTTTCATCTTTGCTCATTTGAGCATTTACTTTCTTGTCATTTTTATTTTTCTCACGTGAGCTTTTCTTTTCTTTTCTTAAAATACTTAATAATCAATATGAACCATAAAATCTTTAATGATACTTGGACTATTTGGTTACTATCCTTGGCATTATGGAGCATTGGACTTATTGGACTTATGATTAGAAACTTTGGCCTATGATTGGAGACCTTGTGACCTTATCTAATTATTTTTTCTGGAGCTCTTGAGGTCTACCTCAAGACATTGGGTTGTTTGTTTGTTTTGTATGCAGGTTATTGTGATTGCACTCTTTGTTTGTAATCTAGAATTCACCTGTATACAGTCGTTACTCTGCCTAGTTTTTGTGAAGACTTAATACACTTGAAGTTTGGTTCTCTCAAGAAGTCTAGCATCTTTGCTTGCTTGGTTTCAATCCAAAGAATAGGAATTCTATCTTGACTCATAAATGTCAAGTGTTGGCTTCTTGTTGGTTAGATGGTTCCTAGCCGTAGCTTTTACCTTATGCTTTAGGATAGTCTCTTCTTCTCCTCCCATATTTCTTTAAATTCAAAAATCTTCTTCCTCCTTTTGAAAACTCCTTCTTGTTTTGAAAATTGAACTACTTTCATAATAAACTTGGACTTAGGTCCATGCATTTTCAAAAAAATAATTTCATGAATAAACTTAAATCAACTTAATAATATTTTGACATCATTTTTTTTGTGAGAAGACTAAAAGTCAATCAATCTCATTTCAAATCATTTTTTCCACCTTGGCTTTCTTATTTTAAAACCTTTCTCAAAAGATTAGACTCTTGTTAATCCTTGTAGTGATGCAAACAACTATACTTCTATAATATATAGTGGGGATAGATATTTTCCACTTGGGTGTTGAGTGAGGCATTGTTGATTTTAAAATCCAAGCCATATCTCATAAAAATTAACCAACACACTTACATTTTAAAATTTTTTAAAGAGGAAATATGTGTAGCCTAACCCCCTATTGCACGAAAAGATGGTACGTAGGCACTAAAGGTTCACAACCGCGGCGAGTGCAAAAACGATAAAAAATATATTTCTTTTCTCACCTCCACGATCCATTTTTATACAATATTTTATAGCCAAAATATACAGATTTTATAAAGAGGTTCCTGCGGAGTACCATAGATATTTCGGGTGCTAATACCTTCCCTTTGCATAATCAACCCCCTTACCTTGAATCTTTCCCCCTCTTTTGGGTTATTCGCTCTTTTCCCATTCCTTTGGAAACAATAAAGTGTGGTGGCGATTTTATTTTATTTTATCTGTATAAGACAAGTCAATCTAATGGCTTAGTCTTAAACATTTCTACTGCTACAGAAAAATGGCGACTTCACTGGGGAAAGATTGACCTCTTGCTGGTCTATCCCTAAGTGGGTTTAGCCTATCTTTGTTTATATCTATATATGTGTTACTGTTGTTTATGTGTTATATCTTGTATATATGTTTGTTTGGATTTTCCTAGTTTTCAGGGTGCTTGGTGCTTACCCATAAGTCCTATACCCGGACTTGGGAAAACTTTAAGATAGGACGGGCGGTATAGTCATATTAACTTTGAGGGAGTAATCCCAAAAAAGGAGGCATGAGATCTCCCACTCAGTGGAGGCCCCTTTGACTGTAGTGTCATTTACCGAGTAATCGAGAAGACATACTGCTTTTGACCTGGGAGCCTGCTGAAGATGAGGACCGTAGAATACCAAACCCATCTTGGCATTTTAGGTGTAGTGTGGAAGCTATGACGGAGTAATATGGAAATAGTTATCACGCGATGCTACACTCGGACGAGTCTTTCTTGAGAATATTACTAATTACTGAGTTAATCGGGAAGTTGGTAATATCTGAAGGAAGGATGTAGACTCTGGGAACCTCTAGAACCTTGTTCGGCAGGTGATAACTTTTAGATCAATACCTTATGTGTAGTACCTTTGACCTCATGCTCGTGACGTTAAATCTATGAAACCTATATGTGTGATCTTATGTGTGATTGATGTATCATGCATCCATGCACTCATAAGCATCTTTTGAAGAGATCTTATTTCAAGGGATTTAAAAGCTGACTATTTGTGAATATCTTAGGTACTTTTTAACCATGGATTCTGGAAAGAGAAAGACGAGGAAGTACAGTTTCAAGGATCCCAAGATAGATGAGTTGATCAGTCTAATTCCCGAGATTGAGTGTTCTGTAGACTTTCAGAAGAAGTATGGATCCATCATTCCTCTCATGAAGCTGAAGATGAAGGAGGGTATTCTCTCGACCTTGGTCTAGTTCTATGATCCGATGTATCATTGCTTTAATTTTCCCGACTATCAGTTGATACCTACACTTGAGGAGTATTCTTATCTGTTGGATTTACCCGTTACCAATCATGTTCCTTTTACTGGTTTGGAGGGTGAGCCAAAACCACATGAGATTGTTATTTTGATTCATCTGGGGAAGTCTGAGGTGGAAGCCCATATGACTACCAAAGGAGGGATTAGAGGATTTCCAGCTCAGTTCTTATTGGAGAAAGCTTGCTACTTTTCCAGGATGAAGAGTACAGTCGCTTTTGAGGCCATCTTTGCTCTACTTGCTTACGGTTTGTTCTTATTTCCTAATGTAGACAAGTTTGTTGACATTAATGCTATCAGGATCTTCATGATTGGAAACTAAGTTCCTACCTTGTTGGGTGATGCTTATTACTCTATTCATCTTCGGAATTCTTAGAATGGGGGGATGATTATCTGTTGCACGTCCATGTTATACCGGTGGTTTATCTCTCATATGCCTCAGTCTGATGCTTTTTGGGATGTCAAGAAGGAACCCCGTTAGGCTCCTAAGATCATGGCACTTACTCACTCGGATATTGATTGGTATCATCGAGCTTACCAGGATATAGAGATTATTGACAATTGTGGTAGTTTCCCCAATGTACCTCTTCTTGGTACAAAGGGAGGAATTAATTATAACCCTGTTCTTGCACGACGACAGCTCGGTTATCCGATGAGGGATAAACCAAATAGTATTCATTTGAGTAGTTTATTTCTGAAGGATGGAGAAGACCATACGAAATCTAGGGAGAAGATTGCGAAGCCCTGGCGTCACATTCATAAGAAGAGTAGGAAGGACTTGGGACCTAGGGGTGCTGTTTCTTTGGAGCCATATCTTCAGTGGGTCCAAACAAGACCTATTCAGTTGAAGATGTTGTATTCCCAGGAAACACCTATGCCTGATTTGTTTGTGAAGACCACTCCTCCCTTATTAGATGATCTAGAAGAGTTGCAGCTTGCTTTGGTCAGGATGCAACAGGAAAAGGACGCTTGGAAGAATAAGTGCCAAACTTTAGAGATTTCCTATAGAGCAGACTTGAAGGAGAATGACGACTTGATTGAGATTCTTGAGAGACGGGTTGTAGAGACCATGGAGAGGCAAGGGGATTTATTTTCTCCTAAACCTCGGTCAGATGCTATTTGCTAACTCCTTGATTCAGGTGATTGGAAGGAGGTTGCCACCAGATATGCGGGAGAAAACCAGAGGTTGAAGGCTCAGGTTTCCAGGCTCACATGGAAGCGCCAGCGTATAGAGTGATCTCCATCAGTTTAACTTTTTAGGATTTTAGATTTTATTTTCATCTTGTACTTGGGATCATTGAAACTTGTAATCCATTTTGGAGTTTTTATAATAAAAATTTTCAGTATTTCAAATGCGTTATTACTTTGATATTTACAATGTGTCCATAAATTTTAAATCCCTTGAAATATTAAATGATAAAATAAAATCATGTGCATTGCATACCATGCATCATATTTCATATATTTCTTGCATTTTTTATGCATGTCCAGGTGTCTTACCAAGCTTCTTTACTTTGTTCAGCAAGTTGACTCACCACTATAACACTCGGGCTAATTTCATAAAGAAGATGGACAACTTAGAACAAGAGAATCGCGAGCTGCGCGAGGAGGTTTCCGCTTTGAAGGCCGGCATGGCCAATATGACTGTTCTAATGGAATCTCTGGTGGCTGCTCAGAATCAGCCACTGAGTGTCTAACCTCAACCAACAAGGGAGACTACTGAAGCTCCGACTGTTCCGGTATCTGCCACTCCAGCTGTTGTTCAGAACCGCATGCCTCAAGGTTATCCATGGGGAATGCCAGAGAATTTTGCACCTGAAGTTTTCAATCTTGGTCCTCAAGATACTCCAATTGTCCAGACTATTGTTACTCATGCGCCTCATGTGGTGCATGCCGCTTCTGCTGCACCTCCTTTGGTGAATATGGTTCCTTTTGTTAATGATTATGTGTGTCGTGCTTTCCCTCCACCGAGTGAAGACTTGGGTCTTTATGACAGAATGGATGATTTTCAAGAGCAGTTTAACAAGATGCAGAGAGAGATGAAGTCCCTCATGGGAAAAGAGCTATTTGGGTAGAATGTGAATGAGTTATTCTTGTTCTCGAGTGTTAAGATACCTGCTAAGTTTAAGGTCCTAGAGTTTGAAAAGTTCAAGGGAAACACTTGCCCTCGTGCTCATCTGGTGATGTACGTAAGGAGAATGTCTACCCATACTGATGATCAGCATCTGTTGATTCACTTTTTTCAAGATAGTTTGACCGGTGCTGCACTGAAGTGGTATATGAGTTTGGACAGTGTTAACATTCATACTTTCAATGATTTGGGAGAAGCGTTCATCAAACAATACAAGTACAACATGGACATGGCGCCTGGCTGCGATTAACTCAGTGCCTTGGTTCAGAAAGACAGGGAATCATTCAAAGAATATGCACAAAGATGGCGTGAGGTGGCCGCCTAAGTGATTCCTCCCATGGAAGAGAAGGAGATAAATAAGATTTTCTTGAAAACTCTGGGTGCTTTCTACTACGAGAGGATGGTAGCAAGTGCGCCAAGTGACTTTACTGAAATGGTAGGGATAAGTATCCGCTTAGAAGAGGCTGTAAGAGATGGCCGTTTAACGAGAAGTGAAGGCTCTGGAGGTGTGAAGAAGCCATCTAATGGGTTTACCAAGAAGAAGGAAGGGGATGCAAATGTTTTTATGCCAGAGAGGAGGGTTAATACTCCTAGAAGGAATTATCAGCGTCATCAGCAAGTCGCCTCAGTTACTCCAGTTATGGGTGCAGCTCCAACTATCGTTGCTTATCAGAGACCGTCCCAGTAGGGGAATTAATGGTATAATCAGAGAAGGGGGAGTTATGACCCTATTCCTATTAGCTATACAGAGTTACTGCCGACATTGATTCAGAAGAAGTTGGTTTAGACCCGACCACCTCCCGTTGTACCGTCACCATTGCCTTGGTATTACAAGGCAGACCAAACATATGCTTTTCATTAGGGAGCACCAGGGCATAATGTTGAGAATTGTTATCCTTTGAAGACTGAGGTGCAGAAACTAGTGAAGTCTGGTATTCTATCTTTCAAGGATGTGGGCCCTAATGTGAAAGACAATCCTCTACCCAAACATGGAGGAGTAAATGTTGTGAATATGGTGGCCAGTTGTCCAGGCGACTTCCGGATTTTTGATATTAATCTGGTTAGAGGAGATTTGGTGAAAATGCATGCAGACCTTTGTGAATTCAGCTACTATACTCATGATCATTTCGGTTGTGCTATTTGCAGTACAGATATAAAGGGTTGCGATAAGGTAAATGCTTATTTACAGGAGATGATGGATGAGGGCCTCATCCGCATAATCAGGCCTAGGGAAGAGTATGAAGAGGAGGTGAATATGGTTTCTGGATGTCCTGGAGAATTCAGAATTTTTGATGTGGAGTATATGAATGAGGACCTTCTGCAATTGCATGCTACTTTCTGCCATATGGATGGTCAGGTAAAACACCAGTATGGATCTTGCCGAATTTTTTGTCGGGACTCCCGAGGATGTTTAATCGTGAAGAAAGGTGTTCAGTTGTTGTTAGATAATGGAACTATCAAGGTTACAAGTCAAAGGGATGATTACCATGAAGTTGATTTGATTGAGGTTTGCTTGACTGAAGAAGAGTCGGATGAAGAGTATGCCTCTGAAGATGAGTATTTCTCCTCGGATGAGGATTTGTCTTCTAGAAATGACTCAATAATGACTGATTATGTTGAAGAAGGGATAAACATCATTGTACCTTGTTTTAGGGCACCCGCCCATCTTGAAGTTGAATATTATAGCAAGCCAGTTGTTACCCCATTAGTGATTAGTTTTTCGGGTCCTATCCCCTACAAGTCAGGTAAGGTTGTGCCCTACAAATACAACGCTACAATCTTAGAGGATGGAGTGGAAGTTCCCATCCAATCAATGTTTGATGTTAGAAATATCACTGAAAATAGTAGAGTGACCCGCAGCGGTCGTGTGTTTGCACCAGTTGTTCGAGAAAATGTTACTGCTGGAAAGAAAATTGCTGATAACGTTGAACCCAAAAAGGTTACGGGTGAATCTAGTGGAGCTACGTTAGAAAAAGAAGTGGATGATATTTTGAAGATAATCAAGATGAGCGACTACAGAATTTTAGATCAGCTACTGCAGACTCCTTCAAAAATATCTATCTTGGTGTTATTGATGAACTCCTCTACTCACAGAGAATCCTTGATGAGGTTATTGGACCAAGCTTTTATGGAGAGTGATATGCCAATAGACCAATTCAGCAGCGTAATAGGTAACGTTACATCATGTAATAACTTGAGTTTCTGCGATGATGAATTACCATATGAAGGAAGGAATGACAACCTGGCCCTCTGCATCTCTATAAACTGCAAGAATGATTTACTATCCAATGTGCTAATTTATAACGGATCCGCTTTGAACGTTATACCGAGGAGCACTCTTATGAAGTTGAAATATCAAGGAACGCCTATGCGCCCGAGTGGCATCATTGTGAAAGCGTTTGATGGATCAAGGAAGTTTGTTATTGTTGAAGTAGACTTGCCTATTCATATAGGACCACATTTGTTTCAGATAACTTTCTAGGTCATGGACATTGTTCCCGCTTATAGATGTTTGTTGGGACGACCGTGGATTCATGAGGCAGGGGCTGTCACTTCAACTTTACACCAGAAACTGAAATTTGTACGTGAAGGGAAAGTAGTAATCATAAATGGGGAACAGGCATTATTGATATCTCATTTGTCCTCTTTCAGCATTGTGGAGGCGGATGAAGCTACTGTTGGAACCCAATTTCAAGTCTTATCCATTGACAACATAAGATGAAATGAGAATTCCATGGTTTCGCTTAAGGATGCGCATCAAGTTGTGCGAAAGGGTCATAGCGAGGTATGGGGACAGATTGTGGATCCACTTGTAAATAAGAACATAGTTGGCTTAGGGTTCTCTTTAAAGAATGACAAAGGTAAGAGCATGAAGCTGAAGTCTGTTGCGAGCAAGTATCAAGACATCTTCCGTAGTGGGGGTTATCTTCATCCAATTGTTTTTGGGATTAATGCCATTGTGGAAGATAAAGCAGAGCAGGAAATGTCGAATTATGTGATGCACGGAGTTAGGGTTCAGAACTGGATTACCATTGATGTTCCCTCTTGCATACATGTTTCAAAGTAATTTGTTTTGTTAATATTTTTGAAAAGCTTTCACTCTTCCCAAGGTGGAAGTATTAATGTTGTAGGGCTTATCTGTTTGCTGTGACTTTTAAAATCAATAATAAAAGTTATCTTTGTTTCCCAAATTGTGTCTTTATTTTCTGCTTTTTCTTGGAAAATGGTAATCAGAAAAAACCCTTAAAAATAAATAATAACTGAAATTCAATCTGCATGATCACTTGTTATATGTGTTAGTTTGTAAAAGAAATCATAAATCATATGTGCAGATTAATTAAAAAACCCGTTGAATACAATGACCATGCACTCTCTCCCAACTTTGAATGTCCTGTGTATGGGGCCGAAGAAGAAGATTATGATGAGATTCCATAAGAGGTCTCACGGTTGCTTGAGCACGAAGAAAATACCATTCAGCCATATAAAGAGCCATTGGAAGTGATCAATTTAGGTTCAGAAGAAGATCTGAAGGAAGTCAAGATTGGAGCATTGTTGCATCCTGATGTGAAGAGTAGGTTGATTGAGTTGTTGAAAGAGTATGTGAATATTTTTGCTTGGTCTTATCAATATATGCTTGGTCTAGATACAGATATTGTAGAGCACTGTTTTCCATTTATGCCAGAGTGTCTGCCAATCAAATAGAAGTTGAGAAGAACTCGCCCAGATATGGCAGTGAAGATCAAAGAGGAGGTTCTAAAGCAGATTAGTGCTAGTTTTCTTATGACATCAATGTATCCTCAATGGATTGCCAATATTGTCCCAGTACCAAAAAAAGACGAAAAAGTTTGCATGTGCGTAGATTATAGAGATCTAAATAAAGCTAGTCCGAAAGATGATTTTCCATTACCACACATTGATATCTTAGTGGATAGCACAACAAAATTCAAAGTATTCTCGTTCATGGACGGATTTTCCGGGTATAATAAAATAAGAATGGCTTCGGAGGACATGGAAAAAACAACGTTTATCATACCCTGGGGAATATTCTGTTACAGAGTGATGCCCTTTGGGTTGAAGAACGCTGGTGCAACGTACCAGAGGGCTACGACAACCCTATTCCATGATCTAATGCACAAGGAAATCGAGGTATATGTTGATGATATGATTGCTAAATCTCAGACTGAAGAAGGGCAGGTAGAATATTTGTTGAAATTGTTTCAGCGTTTGAGGAAGTATCATCTCTGCTTGAATCCAAATAAACGCACCTTCGGTGTTCGATCAGGAAATTGTTGGGTTTCATTGTTAGCCAGAAAGGAATTGAAGTTGACCCTGATAAAGTCAAAGCAATTCAAGATATGGCAGCTCCAAGAACTAAAAAGCAAGTTAGAGGGTCCCTCGAGCGTTTGAATTATATTTCCAGATTCATTTCCCACATGAATGCAACATGTGAACCGATCTTTAAGTTGTTAAAGAAAGATCAAGGTTGTGTGTGGACAGATGGCTGCCAAAGGGAATTTGAAAGTATTAAAGAATATCTGCTTGAACCTCCTATCTTGCTCCCTCCTATCGAAGGAAGACCGTTGATTTTGTATTTGACAGTTAGATAAATCCATGGGTTGTATTCTGGGACAACAGGATGAAACAGGCAAGAAAGAGTTTGCCATTTATTATCTCAGTAAAAAGTTCACTGATTGTGAGTCGCAGTATTCCATGCTGGAAAAGACATGTTGTGATTTGGCATGGGCGGCAAAGCGTTTACGGCAGTATATGTTGAATCACACCACTTATTTTATCTCCAAAATGGATCTAATCAAGTACATTTTTGAAAATCCTGCTCTTACTGGGAGAATTTCCCGCT
Source organism: Vicia faba (assembly GCA_948472305.1). NCBI lineage: Eukaryota > Viridiplantae > Streptophyta > Magnoliopsida > Fabales > Fabaceae > Vicia > Vicia faba. The sequence goes on along the minus strand of CATIWC010001510.1, from coordinate 50,494 downwards.
GAAAGATGTTGTTATCTGAATATGACATTAAATACCGCACTCAAAAAGCTATTAAAAGCAGTGTGTTGGCAAATTATCTTGCTCACCAACCAGTGGAGGATCATTAGTCTGTAGAGTATGAATTCCCTGACGAGGATGTGATGTTCCTGAAAGTGAAAGATTGTGATGAACCATTTCCTGAGGAAGGTCCTGACCCTGAATCTCGTTGGAGTGTGATATTTGATGGAGATGTGAACGCTTATGGTAAAGGAATTGGTGTTGTGATTGTCACTCCACATGGATCGCACATTCCTTTTACTGCAAGGTTGACATTTGATTATACTAATAATATGGCAGAATATGAGGCTTGCATCATGGGTCTCGAAGAAGCTATTGATCTCAGAATTAAAATTTTAGATGTGTATGGTGATTCAGATTTGGTAATAAATAAGATTAAAGGAGAATGGGATACTCGTCACCCCGGCTTGATCCCTTACAAATATTATGCTATAAGGTTTTTACCTTTCTTTAATAAAGTTGAATTCTATCATATTCCAAGAGATGAAAATCAAATGGCGGATGCTGTGGCAACTCTGGCTTCTATGTAACAAGTAAATACTTGGAATGATATACCTTGAATTAGGGTTCGACGACTGGATAGGCCTGCTCATGTGTTTACAACACAGGAGGTAGCAGACGAGAAGCCTTAGTATTATGATATCAAGCATTTTCTCCAGACTCAGGAGTACCCGATTGGTGCATCGAATAAAGATAGAAAGATAGTGAGAAGATTGGCTGGCAGTTTCTTCCTCAATGAAAATGTGTTGTATAAAATAAATTATGACATGGTCTTGCTCAGATGCGTGGATAGACACGAAGCAGATATGTTGATGCATGAGATTCATGAAGGTTCATTTGGCACTCATGCCAATGGACATTCGATGGCTAAAAGGATGCTAAGGGCAGGTTACTATTGGCTGACAATGGAATCTGATTGTTACAAATTTGCAAAGAAGTGTCATAAATGCCAGATTTATGCAGATAAGGTCCATGTGCCTCCGACACTTCTCAATGTGATTTCCTCCCCGTGGCCTTTCTCCATGTGGGGTATTGACATGATTGGGATGATAGAACCCAATGCTTCAAATAGACACCATTTCATCTTGGTAGCAATTGATTACTTCACCAAGTGGGTGGAGGCTGCTTCATATGCCAATGTTACTAAGTAGGTGGTTATGCGCTTCATCAAGAATAATATTATATGTCAGTATGGTGTGCCGAGCAGAATTATCACCGATAATGGCTCGAATCTGAACAATAAAATGATGACATAATTATGCGACGAATTCAAGATTGTCCATCATAATTCCTCTCCTAATAGGCCAAAGATGAATGGGGCTGTTGAAGCTGCTAATAAGAATATCAAGAAGATTATCCAAAAAATGGTCGTTACTTATAAGGATTGGCATAAAATGCTCCCTTTTGCTTTGCATGGATATCGAACATCTGTCTGCACTTCAACGGGAGAAACCCCGTTCTCCCTGGTGTATAGAATGGAAGTTGTACTCCCAGTCGAGGTTGAGATTCGCTCTTTGCGTGTGATAATGGAAACCAAGTTGACTGAGGCTGAATGGGTCCAAAACCGGTTTGAACAATTGAATTTGATCGAAGAGAATAGGATGACAGCTTTGTGTCATGGACAATTATATCAGAAAAGAATTAAGAAACCTTTCGATAAAAAGGTCAAACCTCGTGAATTCAGAGAAGGTGACCTCGTGCTCAAGAAGATCATGTCTTTCAACACTAATTCTATGGGCAAGTGGACTCCCAATTTTGAAGGCTCATATGTTGTTAAGAAAGCTTCTCTGGTGGTGCATTAATTCTTGAAACTATGGATGGCGAGGAGTTCCCACATCCCATGAATGCTGATACAGTCAAGAAAGAATCCGCCTAAAGAAGTAAAAGAACAGCTAGCTAAGCTGAAAACCCGAATGGGCGGCTTAGGCAAAAAAGAGCGTCTCAGTAGGCCGAAAACCCGAAAGGGAGGTCTAGGCAAAAGTTAGAGACATAAATAAAATAAATTTCCCGCTAAGTTGAAAACCTGCAAGGGCAGCTTAGGCAAAAGTTAGGGACTTTCTTGGCAAGTAACTGCATCATGCAAGATTTGATCATTGAAGCAACAATCTTCTTGAATCCTCATCATACTTCAACGGAAGCTGCTTCTCAGGATTCCAAAAATTGTTAGAGGGGATAGTGGTCATCGTATCTCAATGTATCTTGTCCATTATATATTACCATTTTCCAAACTTTGTAATCATCTATGGAGTCTCTTCGTTCGCAGACTACATTCTATTAATAAAGTTTGAGTTGTTACCCAATTCTTTGTGTTTCTTATTTTATTTATCTTGCAAAGACTCCATTTATTATTGATAATAACTTTCAAAGCAATAAGATTAAATAACAAAATCGATTTTTCACAAAGAATTTACAATTTGCTTTTACTTTAGAATTTGTGATGTGAAAAAAAAAATGGTGATCCCAGGAATGGACAAACTCCCGTTGTTTTAAGAAGTTTTTGTTCCCCTCAAGAAGGTTTACTCAGGATGACTCGTCGTATTGGGTTCAAGACTCTGGTATCCTCGGTCAAGTTTGTATTCATTTCTCCTCTTTTCTGAGTTTTCATGATGTGAAGTTTCAATCCGAGATTTCTCCAGTTAAGTTTTTGTTCGGTATAATGGAAGTTCTTTTTCCAGAGGAGTTGGTACCATAATCACTCTTGAAGAACACAGGTCCCTGGTTTCTCTAGTGAAGAACGTATTGTGGTTTTCCCTTTGAGGATGTGGTGTTAACCTCCCCAATGAAGTGGTCCTGAATTCCCCAGTGAATGTTTTGATGATTTGGTGTCCATTTGCTTTACTTGGGATTGGTTTTGCAATCCCCAGTAGAAGTGTTACTCTTGAAAACATTTGTTTCCCCAGTGAAGCCTGGAGAAGGATGTTTTATCCCTGTATCTGTACTATTCTATCATTTTGTTTTGCTTACTTCCGGATTATGTTTCTCCCCAGTAAAGCTGAAGCATGAAGTAGGTTATGTTTCCTCAACTGGCGCTTACTTTTTCTTGTAATGATCATCTTGGATGTGATTTAGCCGAGTGTTGTTTGTGCTCGAGGTGGTTTTCCCTGGTTACTCCAAGTGTTATATATTTGTTTTGTCAGTATACACACGATAACACTCATACATTCATACATACATCATGCATAGCTAAAATTGGCAAATCATTGCTCATTAACATTTGTTAATATTTTTGTTGACATATGACCCTGTTTTGCAGAGTTACGTTGTCCTCTCTTCAATAGAGTTTTGGCCTTAAGCAGAAAGCATATATTCTTTCAATTTCCCCACTGAGTTATTCCTCGTGGAATATTTTTGCTTTATCCTTCCTGTGCAGCTCCTTGTTTGGATTGATTTGGTTTTCCCTCTTGAGTTTATTTCTCAAAGGATGTATTTTGGTTGACTGTTTCATTCCAGTTTATTTCTAATTTGAATCTTTGTTTCCCAATAATATTATTTACTTTAGATTTTTGAAAGCTTCGAGTTTTGGTTTGTGCATTTATTTTGCATGGGAAGACATTATCTCCTCAGCAGGAATATTGTGACATTTCCCTAGGAAGTCATATTTCATTCCCCAGGAAGCCATACTGTTCTCTCTAGAAAGTCATTTCTTTTTTACAATCCTTCATGACAACAAGTAACATGTCTCTTTATTTGAGCAACTTGTGCTTCTCTGTAAAAGTCTACGTAACTTTTTTTTCTATCTCCTCTATGAGTGGATAGTTTGCAGTCCGTCGTCAGTTTATGCCAGCGGATGGCAAGACTTTCAAATTCGCAAAGACAGTTCGTTGTGAAATCTTTGCAGGTGATAGTCTCTTTATTTGAGACAGTTTATATTTTATCCTTTCCAGGCAGAGTGCCTCGGTTAAAGAAGAAGTTGAGACCCTTTCTAGGTGAAATGCCAGAATTTTGGGGAAACTTGTTATCTTTTTGCTACCTTCAGTGAACGTTGGTAGTTCATCGTCAGTGAACGACGGTGCTATGATATATTTTCTCTTCCTACCTTGAGTAAAAGTTGGTAGGTCACCTTCAGTGAAAGTTGGTGATTGTTATCTTTTTGCTTCCTTTAGTGAATGTTAGTAGTTCATCGTCAGTGAACGGCGGTGCTATGATATATTTTCTCTTCCTACCTTCAGTGAAAGTTGGTAGGTAACCTTTAGTGAAAGTTGGTGATTGTTATATTTTTATACCTTCAGTGAACGTTGGTAGTTCATCGTCAGTGAACGGCAATGCTATGATATATTTTCTCTTCCTACTTTCAGTGAAAGTTAGTAGGTCACCTTCAGTGAAAGTTGGTGATTGTTATCTTTTTGCTCCCTTCAATGAACGTTGGTAGTTCATCGTCAGTGAACGTTCGTGCTATGATATATTTTCTCTTACTACCTTCAGTGAAAGATGGTAGATCACCATCAGTGAAAGTTGGTGATTGTTATCTTTTTGCTACCCTCAGTGAACGTTGGTAGTTCATTGTCAGTGAACGGCGGTGCTATGGTATATTCTCTTTCTACCTTCAGTGAAAGTTGGTAGATCACAATCAGTGGAAGTTCATGATTGTTATCTTTTTGCTACCTCAACAAATGTTGGTAGTTCATCATCAGTGAACGGCGGTGCTGTGATAAATTTTCTCTTACTACCTTCAGTGAAAGTTGGTAGGTCATCGGCAGTGAACATCGATGATTTATTCTCTCTACCTTCAGTAAACGTTGGTAGCTCATCGTTAGTGAACATTGGTGTTTTTATTTCTTTCCTCTCTCTACCTTCAGTAAACATTGGTAGCTCACCGTCAGTGAACATCGGTGTTGTTATTTCTTTCCTCTTTCTACCTTCAGTAAAAGTTGGTAGCTTCGCCTCCAGTGGAAGTTAGTGTATCCTTTGACCATTTTACCATCCTCTCTGATTCAGGTCTTTTTGATCCACCATTGATTTATTTTCCCGGTTGGGTTACTCTCTTGTTTCTTTATTTTTTGTTACATCCTTAGTGGTGTTTTGCGTCCCTTTAGAGTTGTCCATATGCACTCATATTCATAAGCATTGCATGGCATCTTAGGGCCAAAAATAGGGTTTGTTTTATATTTAAGTATCTTCGATCGCGTCGACACGAAGATTTGTTTTTAACCTTTGTATCTCTGGATAGAAGAAACTTAAATAAGGGCAGTTGTTGTACCCCAATTTTTCCCCTAAGATCCCTTCATCATACCATGTTTATTCAATCACAATAAGATCACATTAGGATTCTTGGTTCCCCTCCCTATATTTAGCTTTGCTCTTTGAGGAATCACCAAGCACCTAGACTTATGTTCTTTTTGTGATCATGAATATTTTTTTCTTGATTTCTTCTCTTAATTAATAAAATGCAATGTTGGTTTGTCTTGCTTGTTACTCATGTAGGTAAAGGAAATAAGATTCAGCAAGTTGCTCCATGGGTTCATGAGTTTATTTCCATGCCCTAGTCAATAAACCTTGAGAAGTACAAACCTTACCATGGAAGTTTTTTTGAAGGGGATGGCAGGGCAAGGATATTTTGGTTCACCACATTTCAATATTATCAAATTTGGTTCAAAAGCACAAGGGATTGATTGGAGAAGTTGTCATGCTTGGACAAGGCTTTGTTCCCATTGGTCACAAATACATATTTATCTCAGTTCTCAAGATATGGAAGTGGTTGTGGTTGCTATTAGTTCTCATTATCATCCTTAACAACTTATACTTACAAAGCATTTGTGTTGTTACAAGAAGTTGGTTCAAAATTGTCAAGGTCCTCCAAGCATTTCCTTTATCTAGGAGCTAGGGTTTTAAACTTCAAAGAAGTATATCTTGCTCATCTTTTGGTATTTTTGAGTGATTCCAAAAACATCTTTCTCTTCAAAGGGTTATAAAAAAATCACTTCAAAAGTTCCAAGGATTTTTCATGTGGAAAAAACTTGATGAAGAAGAAAGATTACAAGTCCTCCCTATGAATCCCCAATTTTCTCATGTGACTTCAAATGATCATAACTTAGTCAATTTTTATCACCTTGAGCCCATTATTTTTTCACAATGATCTTGAGGATGTGAAATGTATGCCTTATTTTATGTTCAAAGTGAGAAAATGGATGGAAGTTTCCTTAAGAATACAAAAGATTATAGGTCATTTCATGATTTTTTGCCAACTTCAACAATTCATAACTCTCTCAATTCTTTGATATTTTGAATGGTTCAAGTCCCAAAATGTCATTCAAGAGGTCTATTTCATGCCATATTTTTTGTTCAAGAGCAAAATCCAAGTGGAAGGTCGTGTTTGGATGCAAGACATTATAGGTCACTTTTGAAGAAAAATTTGAAATATTTCTAAGTATGGAAAGTCAACCCTTTTTCTCCAACTTTGACTCAATGCAACTTTCAGCTCAAGCATCCATTTGATCCCATTATTTTTCCATTACAAAGTGTTGTACCTCAAAATTTTCCCTCCCATATTTCTCAAAACATTTCAAGAAAGATCCTCAAGTTGCTCAAGGAAGTCCAAGGGTTGACCAGACAAGCTCTCTCCTAAGGCAATCTACCTCAAATTAGGGTTTCATGTTGCACCAAGATACTTGAGTCCAAGGATCCAAAATTCTCACTATTGTCCTAATATGTTCTCAAGATCATCCATGTCATGTTTCAATCCTTGCAGAGGAAGTTTGCTCAATCAATTGCTCAAAGGCCTGAAAATCGATTGTGCTAGAGCAAAAGTCAATTGTGGCCCACATACATTCAAACCTCAAGGTTTTTGGTTAACATCCTCATTTTGAAGTATCATTCATCATTTGATCAATGGTTGATCATGATTCATCAAGGATTGCTCATAATTCATCAAGAACCAAAAGTTGCTAAATTAGGGTTTTGCAGGAAAACTCAACTCAACTTTTACCAAGCATAATTTTCTCATACTTTATGAGAAATGACCCATCCAAAGCTCATTTTGAAGAGGATGCAATTCTTTACAATCCATATTCAGCTCCCAAGTTTAAAATATGCACTCACAAGAAGTTATGAATTTGGACATTATAGGTCATTTTGAAAAGTCAACAAAAACACCTTTTATGTCAAGCTTCATACATGAAAATGGAATACCAAATTGAGATGAGACCAAAATGGTTGCTTAGAGGACATCTCAATATTTCTAAAAAGTCCAAGAACACCTTCAAAGAGTCAAAATTGAGGAAGTTATGCATTGGTGAAGTTGACCTTTTTTGCGAAATTGCCAAAAGTTAACTATGCCTAAAATTGCAATTTTTGCTAAATGGGCCTAACTTTTTGCACTTGTTTTGAGTTGGTAGCATGGTCCACGAGCCCTAGCTCTTTCCACTTGTAATTATATTATTTTTATTATTTATTTTGATTTTTATTTCAATTAAATCAATTTAAATCAAAACAAATCATAGAAAATCCAAAACATTGAAATCTCAAGATCTTGTACATGTTTCAGGTCCTATATCCATCTAGAAAGAGATTGAATTTGTGCAAGGCCTTTATGTGCATGAAAAGATTGGTTTTGTCTATTTTTGGAAAGATATTCAAAGGAATCAAATCAAGATCAAAATCAATAATGGAGAAAGATTGAGGTCATGTTTGCAACCCTAATCCATTCCTCAATACATAAGGAACATTTGCAGACCTGAAACAAGAGGTTGGAGAGGCGTGAGAGATCAGACCAAACTTGAAAAAATCACAAAAAAGTGCTGAGTCGAATTCATAGTTCCAGGCAATTACAAGGCTTCCTGACCATCCTAATCACTTCCTGGGAGTGCAAGCAAGCGAAACCAATCAAGAACAAAGAGTTTCCAACCCTATAACGCACTGTAAGTCAGCCATGACAATGGCTCTTTCTTGAATTCGAATTTCATAATCTTGGCATCTATAGCATGAAATAATTGTATATTATTGTTCACCATCACATTTGCAAGCTATCTGGAACGTTTAATTTCATTTTTATGGATTGTATGAGATTTCACCATTGTTAGGTTTTGTGGCTTCGATTTGGGATCTTTGTATACAGGTAAAATTGGGCCATGAAAGGGGCACCATCGTGCCCAGCAGGTCGAGAAGAATCTATCCATGGCCTTAGTTTTTATTTATCATGCTTGTATTGGATTTTGAGAATTGCAGGACCTGTAGCTATGGACATGTGTCCGTAGGTAAAAGTGTTTCACTTTTAGCAACGGAGAGAGGACAGGGATGAAGGCGTGGCAAGCAATCATTCGCCCGTTTAAAATTTCGCGCACTTGGACTTAGTAATTTGTTGTTTTCTCATATTATAATTGTTGTTCATACTATGTACAACAAAAGCTTGCAGCGCAGCTGGTAGTGGAGTAGTTGGAAAATGCCTTGGGGCCTGGGTTCGAATCCCAGGTCCCCCAATTCTTTCATATTATTTTTCTTTCAGTGATCCAGCGCGCACACAGGGCCAAGGACCACCATAGTCCATCATTATCCCATCAGCCAAGTGTTAAGAGGCCAGATCTAAAAGCCATCAATGGAGGAGCATCACAGGTCATGGTTAATGCAATGCATGGAATCCAGCAGGTCAACGTGGGTCAATCCTTTTTGGGCCCAAGATTTGCTATTAGCACTCCCAAAATCATTTTTCAGGCCCATTATCTCTTTCTCTTTTCTTTTACATTTTTCTTTATTAATTTATTTTAGGCTTAAATGCAGTTTTGACCCCCCTAGTTTAAGGTTTTTGGAGTTTCGATCCCCCTAGTTTAAAAGCCAGGTTTCTAGTCCCCAAAGTTTTCAAATTTGGGATTTTTGAAGCCCCCCTCCATCTGGCTGCCCAAAAAGTGACGTGGCAATGCCATGTTTTTTTTTTTTTTTTTTTTTTTTTTTTAATTTTTTTTTAAAAAAAATTTTTTTTTTCTTCTCCTCATGGGCAAAATTAAGGTTCGAAAGGAAAAAAAAAAAATACGTGGCATTGCCACGTCACTTTTTGGGCAGCCAGATGGAGGGGGGCTTCAAAAATCCCAAATTTGAAAACTTTGGGGACTAGAAACCTGGCTTTTAAACTAGGGGGATCGAAACTCCAAAAACCTTAAACTAGGGGGGTCAAAACTGCATTTAAGCCTTTATTTTATTTATATTTTATTCACAAATTAATTTTTCTTTTATCAAAAAAAATCACAAAAATATTTTTCATCCAATTAGATTTAGGATATTTTTTTACACAAAAATTAACTGAATTAGGTTATTTAATTTTAGGTAACTTTAATTATTTTGTAAATAAATTAAAAAATTAATTAGAACAATTAGGGTTTTAACTTAATTATATTTTTTTCTTAAAATAACCAAAAACACAAAAATAGGACATTTATTTATTTCCATTAATTGATTTAATTATCTAATTAATTTTGTATTTAATTTAAAAAACCCAATTCTTTTCTTAAAAACAATTAAAAACAACAAAAACTTTTTTCTTTCATTTAGGGTAGAAAGGGTCAAAACCCTAATTTCTTATCGTTCTTGGTTTCCTCGCGCGCGCTTTATAATTTATTTTTACCCTATTAATGTGATTTTTCACAAGTTGTAATAGATTAATTAAGACCTTTTTACTTTCATTTATCGTTTTTTAAGGATTTGTTTTTGGCTATGTTAATACCTGAAGCCTTGTAATAGCGTAGCTTAATTTCCGCATTTTAAATTCCGCAAATATTAACTGCTAGATGTATGAATATTAGGGATGCATGACAAGAATGTATGTAAAACTTTAAAACATTTAGCAAACCCTAAATGTGCAAAGATAATAACTCGAAATTAAATCACTCGCACATGTGCACTCCTAGGGTACACTCCCACTTTGGTTGCCTTTGGTAAACAATCATTAAGTATAGGATATTTTAGTGGTCACTCTCTTGTCTAAATAAAGATCAAAGTCCCGTTCGGAAAGTTGCCTAGGAATGGTTGCCTCAGAATTTTTGCCTCAAGTAATTGATCTAAGACATTAGGGTTACTATTGAGACGTCCTAACATTGCTTTAGTGATCGTACGTCCCTTTCAAATTGACCCTTAAAAATCCAACGACGGTGCTACCTACTCACTAATAGTGGGATAGCATTGTCTAAAGGAAACAAACATAGAACAATTCTCTTTTTTGAATAGGTAGAATCTTAAGTACTTGCTCAATCCAAACAAACTTTTTTCACACATACACTCCTTTCAAACAAAGTTTTCAAAAACATTTCGTAACACTCTTGAAGACAGAAGCAAGAGTTAAATCGAAGTCAAAAAATTTTCAAATCACACAAACACAGAAGCAATTTTGAAAATGATGAGCAAGTACCTAAGAGCCCGTGGAAAACCACGGATAGAAAGGGTGATAATACCTTCCCTTTCTATAATCTACCCCCCGTACTCAAAATCTCGAAAAAGGGAATTTTTCTGTGCTTTTTTCCGTTCCTGTTGGATAAAATAAAAGTCGGTGGCGACTCTTGCTTACCGCGACATTTTGCAAACACAAATGCAAAACGCAAACCAGCATTCCTAAAACAGTCTCGGTTCTGGCCACCGTATCACAGAACTGGCGACTCTGCTGGGGAGTAAATAAGTGCGGTATACCTTAGGATTAGTTCATCATATTTGCTTCTATTGTGTGATTTGATTGCTTTATCTTTGTGGGCTTTGTATCGGAGTTACTATAGATCCTAACCCGGATCTGGGGATACCTTTTAGGTAAGTAGCAATAAACTGTGAGGGAACTGTACAGCGTAGACCGATACGGTTGAAGCAGTAGCTACGTTGATGTGGCACATTAGTTGGTACCGATATCCCTTGTGGAGAAACAAGGAGAATATGGGGCTGTTATATAGGTCATTAAGCATCAACTAACCTTAGAACCTATAATTGACCAACTTGGCCATAGGAAGTAGTGAGATAGCCGGCCTCGGCATAGAGCTGGGAACTGGTTGATACTCGATACTACACTCATTGAGACCATACTCTCGAGATAGTTTCGGCTGCAAGAAAAGATTGCGTGAGCTGAAACCGTGACCGATGAAGGATAGTCAGTGATATTGAGAACCTCTAGAACCCGGTGACTATTATTAGGACAGGTTGAACCGACTGAACTTCAAGAGGATAGTACCTAGACTCCATGCAAGCCTGAAACTTAAGGGCTATTGTGTGACTTGTTTGCCCTTACCATGTCTGCTATCTGTGATACTTGTTGTGTGTTTTTATCATGACATCATGCATCATGACATAGCATGCATACTTCATTGGACTAACCATTTCAAAGACCGAGGGGATTTATCTTTGTTCTATTTTGCAGATCATGACTTCTATGCGCAGAAATACCATTCGAGTCAACTTCGTGCAAATCCCTGCTCAGCTCAGAGAGTTATTCTCAAAAGTTCCTAATACTTCTTCATTTGTTAGAAGACATGGTTATCTCCTTAGTTTGGTCACTTCAAGGTTGGATGAACAGATGATGAGCGTCCTTTTCGAGTTCTTTGATCCGTTGCATCATTGTTTCACCTTCCCAGATTATTAGCTAGTCCCCACTTTGGAGGAGTTTTCTGATTTACTAGGTATATCCATCCTCGAGCAGACACCCTTCACAGGTTTGGAGGAGATTCCTAGACCTGAGGACATTGCTTCAGCTTTACACTTGAAAAAGGTTTATGTAGTGTCTAACTGGGAGACACGGAGCGGGGTTAAAGGTTTCTTGGCTAAGTTTCTGATCGATCAAGCTCAACAATTCTGGGATAATTTAGATTTTCAAGCCTTTGAAGATATCTTGGCTCTCCTCATATACGGCTTGGTTCTTTTCCCGAATCGAGATTCCTTCATATATGTGAATGCGGTCAAGATCTTCATGTCTTGTAATCCAGTGCCTACTCTTCTGGGTGATATTCTATATGCTCTATATACTCGTACTATGAGAAGAAGGGGGACCCTCATGTGTTGCACGCCACTACTGGCGAGGTGGTTTATTTCTCACCTCCCCAAGTCTGTATTGAAAAATGAGGAAGGTGTAGGTTGGGCTTACAGAATCATGTCCATTGCTCATATGGACATTCTTTAGAGTTCTAAGGATATGGAGAGAGTAGCTGTCATTGATCGATGTGGGGAATACCCTAATGTCCCGTTGCTTGGAATTCGAGGGGGTATAACCTACAATCCTTGTTTGGCTTTGCGACAGTTTGGACGCGCTCGAAGAGACGGTCCCCATGAGCTGCTTCTTACAGACATTATCTTCGACTACAAGGGGGACGTGAATGAGCATCGCCGAAGGTTTATACGAGCCTGGAGCATGGTAAACAGGTCTGACCCTCAAGAGCTAGGATTAAAGACTTCTCTCCCTATGCAGCCCTATCTCCAATGGGTTTGAGCCCGTGCTCAAAAGTTGGGGATGCCTTATGAAGCTGTTATGTCGGTGATTGTGGAGCATACTAATGAAGAAGGGGTTCCTTATACCATGCTTTATCCCTACATGCCTACTGATCTTGGGGCATTAAAGAGGTCCTGGATTCAGCTAAAGGAGGAGTGCGATACCTACAGGGAGAAGTATCATGAACAGGAAAGGAAGATCTTGAGGCTTACAAGGCAACTTGAGAACGAAAGGACGATCAATGATTATGTCAGCACGAAGGGAAAGCGACCTTGGGATTTCTGATTTCTGCTTGTTTTTAGTTTAGATTTATTTTTAGTTATTTCTTTTTGTAACGCCTTAAAGGCATTGTTAAACATTGTTACAAGTTTAATCTAATAAAGTGTGTTTTATTTTGTTTTACAAATTTAAATCTCCCAAAGTCTTTGAAATCATTTCATACGCATTCCATTATCATGCACCTCATCACAGGTACCATTACAGGTTTCTTATCTTCTTCGCTGTTTATTTCAGCACAAAATGTCTTCTGAAATGCCTACCAATCAAGCCATCAAGGCTCTTCAAGCACATAATGCTCAGTTCCAAGAGTTGTTCCTGAACTTGGCTAAAGGACAACAGGATTTGAAGACTCTCATCTTGAAGGAAAAGAAGAAGAAGAAGAAGAAGAAGAAGAAGAAGAAGAAGAAGAAGAAGAAGAAGAAGAAGAAGAAGAAGAAGAAGAAGATGGTCCTTCTGAACATGGGTCACAGATTTGGGAATAGGTTGAGACAAGAAACTGATATGTCTCATTCATCTGGAGGAGGAGAGAATCAAGAGGAAAGAAAGGGGCCTAGTCATGTGGTCTCTGATAATGACACTGATTTTGATAAAGACCAGTATCCTCCTGCTGAGGATAGGTATAAGCAACTCGAAGACCGGCTGAGTGCAATGGAGATTCAGAAGATACTTGGGTTGGACTTCGGAGATCTGGGATTGGCATCTGGGGTGGTGATCCCGCACAAGTTTAAATCTCATGTCTTTGCTAAGTACGATAGGGTATCCTGCCTGAAGCTACACCTCCGCTCGTACGTCAGAAAGATTCAACCTTATACTGCTGATAGGAACCTGTGGTTCATTTCTTTCAAGATAGTCTGTCAGGGACTCAACTTGAATGGTTATATCAATTGGAAGGAGCTAATGTCCGCAACAGGGAGGACCTTGTCGCTGCTTTTTACAAGAAATACCAGTACAACGCCGACCTTTCTCCCACGCGTACCCAACTTCAGGGTATGTCTATGGGTACAGGCGAAGGCTTTAAGGACTATGCTCAGAAGTGGAGAGATCTTGCTGGAAGATTCCAACCCCCTCTGTCTGATAGGGAGTTGGTGGATATGTTTCTTGGGGCTTTGTCTGGTCCATTCTTCAATCATTTGATCAGAAGTTCGTCCTCTGGGTTCACTGAATTAATTTTGACCAGGGAGAGAGTAGAAGCTGGTATCAAAAGTGGCAAGATACAGAAAGGTGCTTCATCAAGTACAGAAAAGAAGCCTTTCAGAAAAGAAGCTAGTGCAGTTTACAGCTCGAGGAGCCAAAACCGACCCGAACGCCGCCAAGCAGTTAATGTGGTAGTAATATCAAGACCAACTGTTTCCCCACAATGCAACAACCAGCAAAGAGTAGAGAGATTGCAAAGACAGTATACTCGGCTCAGTATGACCCTGTCTCAAATTCTGCCGCAATTGTTGAAGACCAACTTGATAATTCTGAGGGAAGCCCCGAAGAATACCAGTACTACATCTCCACTATATAATCCGAACGCCCGCTGTGCTTATCACTCCGATAGCCCAGGGCATGATACAAACAACTGCTGGGCCTTGAGGAATAAGGTGAAAGATTTGATTGAGGCTAAAGAAATCGAGTTTGACGCGCCAGAAAAACCTAACGTCATGATTGCTCCTATGCCCAAACATGGAGTAAATGCTGTGGACGATGATTCATTTGTGACCTCTATGGAAGACATTGCTACTCTGTTGATGACAGTGAAGAAGAACCTATTGTTGGCCGGTTTATTTTCGGGTTGTGGCGAAGGTTGCCACCTGTGTTCAATCCTACCTGTTGTTTGCCATTTATTGAAGTCTGGTGTTCAACGCCTGATGGATAACAAAGAGATCATGTTCGAGAAAACTTTGATGCCATTGATTCCTGTTGAAGATGTTTCTATCATAACCATTTCCGCCAATCCTTCCAAGGCTTCCTCGAGAAATCCTGTTAGGATTACACCCGTTCGGAGAGTTGCTCCATTAATCATTACTATTCCTGGTCCTATCCCATACACTTCGGACAAGGTTGTCCCGTGGAACTATGGGGCCGACGTGTATTATCATGGGATCAAACAAGACTTGAAGGTTTAATAGGCTAATACTGATGTCAGTAATATTGTTGAATCTAGTAAGGTCACCTGAAGCGGAAGACTCTTCTCTCCTGAGATCTCCCCTCCGACTATTCGAAAGCCTGTTGCAATTCCATCTGCCAGTACATCTGCTACTGTCCCAGTTATTATTCCAATTACCACCCATGTCACCGAGTCATTTGACGCTCGGGGCAAAGAGATCACAGGTGAGCCTGCCCGGACGGAGGCGCCTAAGAAGATTGTTGTAGAAACCTCTAGACAGGAGATAGAGGAAATTCTAAAGATTATCAAGAAAAGCGACTACAACGTAGTCGAACAGCTGGGGAAAACCCCTTCAAAGATCTCCATGTTATCTTTATTGTTGTGCTCAGAAGCCTATGCAAAGGCTTTAATCGCTTTCCTTAAAACTGCGCATGTGCCGCAGGAAACATCTGCTGACCAATTCAAAGACTGTGTGGCTAGTTTGACCGCTGACAACGGGTTGGGTTTCTCCGACGTAGATCTGACTTCCAAAGGAAGGAATCACAATGATGCTCTGCATGTTTCGATCGAGTGTAGGGGTACTACTCTGGCCCACGTACTTGTGGATACTGGGTCCTCATTAAATGTTTTACCCAAGAAAGCGTTAGACCGGTTGGACTGTGAAGGGTTGATTCTGAAGCCGAGTAATATTGTGGTTAGGGCCTTTGACGGGTCCAAAAGGATGGTGCACGGGGAGGTGGATGTCCCTGTTAAAGTTGGTTCCCAGACTTTCGCATCTACATTCTATGTAATGGATATTCGGCCGTCTTATTCTTTCTTTTTAGGTCGCCCGTGGATTCATAAAGCTGGGGCAGTGACTTCCACGCTCCATCAGATGTTAAAATATCCAATGAAAGGGAAGATTGTTATGATACGAGGAGAGGAGGAGTACATGGTGAGCCACCTTAACTCTTTTCGTTATGTGGAGATGGATGGAGAGTTCATTGAAACCCCGTGTCAAAACTTTGAAGAAGTCCCCCAGACTCTGGCGTCGACTGAAATTGTTACTGAAGAACCTCCAATGAAGATGGCTTCCCTCAAGGATGCCCGGGGTGTAATAGAAAAAGGTGGGTGTGCAAATTGGGGTCAACTCCCTAACTTCGCACACAAGGCTGACAAGTTTGGTTTGGGTTTTACTGCAGAAGCTCAAAGGGTTGTTCGGCGTGTGCGGATTGGAAGACCTCCCCTGCGTATCAGTAATCCGGAAGTGAATGCAATTGAAGATGATGAAGAAGAGTCAGAGTTTGACAGCTGGATTTACCCGACTACCGACGGTGGATTGAGCAATTGGACGGAAAAGGATTTCGTTCCCGTTTCTTTTATTACACAGTAATAGACTTTTGTTTTTGAAATTTGAAACAGACAATTTAAAACTTTGCGGCCTGGTGCCTTGCCCGAGACACTGTGGCTTTGTTTGTGAGGGCTTATTATGTGTCATTTCCATATATCATCAATAAAGCATTGGACATTTCTTGCATTACAAATTTTACGCTCCTTGTTTTTCTTTTCTATCTTGCACTTTATAAAAACAGCTATTGTCTTACACACACTCACATATCAAAATGTAGATCCACATCCACTCTGGATCCCACTGATAACGACTCTGCTACCGCCAGTTATGACTGCGAAAGTCCGATCAACCAAGCCGAGGAAAAAGGTGAGGATGATTGCGAAGTGCCTGGGAAACTTGCTAGACTGTTACTACATGAAGAGAGGGCCATACAACCCCATGAAGAGCCGGTGGAATCAGTTAATCTGGGTACAGAGGAAGACAAGAAAAAGGTTAAGATTGGTGCAAATCTAGAGCCTAGCATCAAGCAACAGTTAATACAAATGTTGTGTGACTATGTTGAGATTTTCTCTTGGTCTTAAGAAGATATGCATGGGTTGGATACCGATATTATGGTTCACCTCTTGCCAACTAAAGAGGACTGTCCTCCAGTGAAGCAGAAAGTTCACCGAATGCGCCCAGAGATGTCTGAGAAAATCAAAGTTGAGGTCATGAAACAATTTGATGCCTGTTTTCTAGCTGTTACTTCTTACCCACAGTGGGTTGCCAATGTGGTTCCGGTGCCGAAGAAAGATGGTAAGGTTCGAATGTGTGTGGACTATAGGGATCTGAATAGGGCAAGCCCCAAAGACGATTTCCCTCTGCCTCACATTGATGTTCTGGTCGACAACACCGCACAGCATAAGGTCTTCTCCTTCATGGATGGTTTCTCTGGTTACAATCAGATTAAGATGGCTCCCGAAGACATGGAAAAGATGACCTTCGTTACACAGTGGGGCACCTTTTGCTACAAGGTCATGCCGTTCGGATTGAAGAATGTTGGGGCAATATATCAGCGCGCCATGGTCGCTTTGTTCCATGACATGATTCATCATGAGATTGAGGTATACGTTGATGACATGATTGCAAGGTCCTAGACTGAAGAGGAACATCTTGACCATCTCCAGAAGCGATTTGACAGGTTGAAGATGTACAGGCTAAGGTTAAACCCGAACAAGTGCACCTTCGGGGTAAGATCTGGTAAGCTGCTGGGTTTCGTCGTTAGTGATAAAGGTATTCAAGTGGATCCTGCCAAGGTAAAGGCTATACAGGAGATGCCATCTCCCTGAATGTAAAAGGAAGTCAGAGGCTTTTTGGGACGTCTGAACTACATTGCCCGATTCATTTCACATCTGACTGCTACTTGTGAACCAATCTTCAAGCTGTTGAAGAAAGATCAAGTGGTAAGATGGAATGACGAATGTCAAGCCGCTTTCAAAATGATCAAGGAATACCTACAAGAGACACATATTCTGATGCCTCCAGTTGAAGGGAGACCTTTGATCTTATACTTGACAGTACTCGACAATTCAATGGGGTGTGTGTTGGGGCAGCATGACGAGTCTGGTCGAAAAGAGCATGCTATTTATTATCTTAGCAAAACGTTTACCGACTGTGAGACCCGATACTCACTGCTTGAGAAAACTTGCTGCGCTTTGGCATGGGCTGCTCGCTGGCTGAGACAGTATATGCTGATTCACACTACCCTATTGATATCAAAGATGGATCCAATCAAGTATATCTTTGAAAAGCTTGCCTTGTCCGGAAGAATAGCAAGATGGCAGATGATCTTGACTGAGTACGACATCCAATACACAAACCAAAAAGCAATCAAGGGGAGTGTGTTAGCAGATCATTTGGCACATCAGGAAGTGGATGATTACCAGTCTATGAATTTCGAGTTTCCGGATGAGAACATCATGTTGGTAACTGACTGCGAAATACTGGGACCGGATGAAGGACCTGAGGAGGGATCCCGATGGTCTATGTATTTCGATGGAGCTTCAAATGCATTGGGTAACGGCATTGGCACCGTGATCATATCTCCTGAAGGCTGTTATACTCTGTTCACCGCCCGATTATGTTTCAACTGCACCAATAACATGGCGGAGTATAAAGCATGCATCATGGGCCTTCGAGCAGCTATTGACCTAAGGATTAAGTTCCTGAGTGTGTTCGGAGATTCCGCTCTCGTGGTCAGTCAGATCAAAGGTGAGTGGGATACGAAACACCCAAATCTTATTCCTTACAAAGAGTATGTAATGACGTTGCTTCCACATTTTGAGGAGATAACCTTTGATCACTTCCCGAGAGAAGAGAACCAGTTAGCGGACGTGCTAGCTACCATGTCTTATATGTTCAAGGTGAGGTGGGGCAATGAAGCTCCCCAGATTACCATTGAGAGGTTGGACGAACCCGCACATTGCTGTGACATCGAGACTAAAGAGGTAGCAGATAAACCCTAGTTTCACGAGGTAAAAAGGTATCTTGAGGCTATGGAGTACCCCGAGGGTGCATCTGTTAATGATAAGAAGTTTTTGAGGAGGTTCGCTGCGAAGTTCTTCATCAGCAATGGTGTCCTTTACAAGTGTAATCATGATTCAACCTTATTGCGTTGTATGGATAAGAACGAGGTAGAATGAATTATGGCAGAGTTGCATGAAGGTACTTTCGGAACTCATTCCAGTGGACACACCATGGCAAAGAAAATCCTTCGGGCAGGGTATTATTGGTCTACCATGGAAGCCGATTGTTATCAACATTCTCGGACCTGTCACAAGTGCCAAGTCTATGCTGATAAGGTGCATATACCTCCAGTTCCTCTAAATATCTTGACGGCACCTTGGCCTTTTGCAATGTGGGGCATCGATATGATCGGCGAGATCATACCTACTGCGTCCAACGGGCATCGTTTCATCCTGGTAGCAATTGACTACTTCACAAAGTGGGTGGAGGCAGCTTCCTTTGCTACAGTGACCAAGAACATCGTGGCACGGTTTATTCGGCACAATTTGATCTGTCGATATGGTGTACCCGAGAGGATCATTACGGATAACTGTATGAATCTCAACAATACGATGATCACCGAGCTCTGCAAGCAGTTTAAGATACAACATCACAACTTTTCTCCTTACTGGTTGAAGATGAATGGGGCTGTAGAAGCGGCTAATAAAAATATCAAGAAAATTGTGAAGAAGATGACGGTGACATACAAAGATTGACACGAGATGTTACCAATTTCTCTTCATGGGTACCGAACCTCAGCGCGGACTTCAACAGGGGAAACACCCTACTCCTTGGTGTATGGTATGGAAGCAGTCTTACCTATTGAGGTTCAGATACCCTCTCTTTGGATTATGAAGGATGCAGGTTTGAGCAAGGACGATTGGATCCAGACCCGGCTTGATCAGCTGAACTTAATCGATGGAAAAAGACTTACTGCCATTTGTCATGGTTAGACGTATCAAAAACGGATGATCAAGGCATTTAACAAGAAAGTTAGACGACAAGAGTATCAAGTTGGGGATCTGGTGATCAAACGCATCATACTACCTCAAGGTGATCCCAGGGGAAAATGGATCCCTACGTACGAAGGGCCATTTGTGGTTAAGAACATTTTCTCAGGAGGAGTTATGATTCTAACCTCCATGGATGGTGACGACCTTCCTCACCCCGTCAATGCAGACATAGTGAAAAAATACTACGCATAATCAAAGATACGCTAGGTCTACTGGCCTAGGCAAAAATAAGAGCTTCACGGCGAACCAAAAGGGTTCGGGCAAAAATAAGGGATGAAAATGAAAAGATTGTACACCCGGCAAGTCGAAAACCTGAAAAGGCGGCTTGAGCAAAAAAGGGTATCCCGGTGGACTGAAAACCCGAAAGGGCGGTCCAGGCAAAAATTAGGGATTAAAGCGTAACACTATGTCTCATTGGATCATCTTGCAACCAGACTTCGGTATCGACTATCAAGCTCGGACGGCACTAATCAATCTGATCTACCTTCAACCAAGTAGCAAAGTGATGAGATGCTCGAAAGACATAAAGGCAATAGCAGAGTTGGAACCCAATAGGATTGTTCATATAGCTGTTTTTCTTTGTTTTACACAAACTGTATAAATTCTATTTATTCGGCGGCAATCTCTTACTAAGACGTTAGCCTCTTGTACAAAAACGCTTATTTTCAGGCTAACTTCAAAATCAATACAATACATTTTTCGCAAAGAAATTTCAAATTGTTTTCCTTTTTCTGTTTTGTTTTAAGAGAACGTCCAATGTTCATTTTTGATATATGCATTTGACAATAATTGCTCCTCATAAATATTTACATGTGAAACAAAAGACGATTACTCGTAATATCAGGAACAGGGGCAAACAAGAAATGTCCAAACTGTACAGTTGCTCTGTCCACCAGGCATAGGGATAGACCTAGTCGGAGAAAACGATTGAAGGTACAGTCACTCCCCGCAAAGTAAGAAAAAGACAATGATGTTAGTGGTCCCGAACAGGACACCACTCTCCCCAGCTGAGGCTCGCAACCGCGAAAGAATCGGTAAGATTCTCCCCAAGCAAAGTTTACCTATCACCAACAATAGAAGATTATCCCCAGCGGAATTCATTTCTTCCACAAACAGAAACTTTATCCCCGACAGAATTCATCATTGCCAGCAACGGTGGTTCATCCCCAGCCGAGGTTATTTCTCCAAATCAACAGAGCTTCTAGCAGAGTATCTCTTCCCCACATAGTCATTTTCTCGCTGGTTTATTCTCCAAAAGGATTATTCTCACAATCATCTTCATTCTTTATCCCCAGCGGAGACAAAAATTCAACTCTCTTCTCCAGCAGCAATCCGGGATTTATTTTCCCCAGCTAGAGATTATCATAAAAACATTGCATATCCATACATCATGACATATGCATACGCATCATACAAAAAATCTCATTTATTTTGAGAACATCATTGCTTAATACATATTGTGATACGGTGGTAAGAACTGTCTGTTTTTTTGAATGTTGGTTTGCGTTTTGCGTTTGTTTTCGCAAAATGTCGCGGTAAGCAAGAGTCGCCACCGACTTTTATTTTATCCAACAAGGAAAGGAAAAAAAAGCACAGAAAAATTCCTTTTTTGAGATATTTCTCGGGTTCGGGGGGTAGATTATAGAAAGGGAAGGTATTAGCACCCTTTCTATCTGTAGTTATCTACGGGCTCTTACGTACTTGCTCATCATTTTCAAAATTGTTTTCTTTGTGTTTGTGGGTTTTGAAAAGTTTTTTATTTTCACTTCGATTTAACTCTTGCTTCTGTCTTCAAGAGTGTAATGAAGTGTTTTTATGAAAACTTTGTTTGAAAAGGAGTGTAAGTGTGAAAAGAGTTTTGTTTTTTGAAAGAGCAAGTACTTAAGAACCATCTACCTACTCGAAAAAGGAATCGCTCTATGCTAATTTCCTTTAGACAATGCTATCCTACTATTGATGAGTAGGTAGCACCGTCATTGGAGTTTGAGGGTCAATTCGAATTTAGGGACTTACGGTCACCAAAGCAATGTTAGGATGCCTTAACGGTAACCCTAATGTCTTAGATCATTTGTTTGAGGCAACCATTTCGAAGCGACTATGATCTTTTAGACAAGAGGGCGACATCTAAAACGACCTATACACAATGACCGTGTACGAAGGCAACCAAGTGAGGTGTACCCTAAGAGTGCGCATGTGCGAGTGTGTCGTTTTCAGTTATTTTTATCTTTGTACATGTTAAGGGTGATCTAAATTGATTTTAAGTTAAAACATTCAGTCTTGTCATGCATTCCTATTATCAAACATCTAACAGTTATAATTTGCGGAAAATAAAAGTGCGGAAATTAAATTACAAGGCGTCGGGTATTTACATCGCCAAAGACAAACCCTTTAAAAATAAATAAAGCGATAAAAAATAAATAAAGGTCCTATTTACTATTACAAACCGGAATCAGATACATAATAGGACAAAAGAAAATGAATCGCGTGCAGGAAATTAAATCGAGCGCAAATTTAGGGTTTTGACCCTTTTTGTTAAAGAAAATATCTTTTTTGTTATTTTTTTATTTTTATGAAAGAAATTAACTTAAATTAAATACTAAATTAATTAATTAATTAATTAAATGAAAAAAAATTATTTTTGGGTTTTTGATATTTTAAGAAAGAAATAAAATTAATTGAATTAGTAAAAACCTAATTAAGTCTAATTTAATTTCAATTATTTACAAAAAAGTTAAAATTACTCTAATTAATACCCTAAATCAATTTAATTAGTGTTTATTAATAAAATTAAAATTAAAATTTGATTTGATAAAGAAAATATTTTTGTGGTTTTATTTTAAAGAAAAAGAAATTTGATTGGTTAGTGAATTAAATAAAAATAATAAAACAATTAACTAAAAATAAATAAAATAAGAGAAGAGGGGTTAGGCCTGAATTTTGGGTGTGATTAGCAATCCTGAGGACCATTTAGATCAGGCCTTGTTGACTTTTCCTGGATTTGGTGTGTGTACGTTGACTTGGCTTCATGTGGACATTTACTCTTGGACCACCAAATCTGGCCCTTGGTCATCTGGCTACTGGATATATGGAGGTACATGGTACGTTGTAGCAAGGAAAATGCACTGAATCACCTGAAAAACAAAATTATGAATGAAAGTGGGGGACCTGGGATTCGAACCCAGGTCCTGATGATCATTGAACGTGCCCCTTGCCACTACGCTGCTTTGCTTCGTTTGTTAATAATATACAAAATAATAATAATAAGAGAAAACGAGTTAATGGCTAGAAAAAATATAAAAAAAAGTGTGCGCCATTTGAACAGACCAATGGGCATGGGACACTTCATCGTCCCTGTCCTGAAACCTGTAAAACATTTATCTGCGAATTTGAATCTGCAGCTAAATGCGCAAGCCTGTTCTAAAATCTTCCCTAGGTCACATAAATCAATTCCCAGAGCATGGTTAGGTTCGTCTTGGCCAGCTAGTCACAACCATGGCCATTATTATGGTCAATTGTACCTGAAAATAAAAGCCCCAAAAATGCCTCCAAGAACCCTAACTATGGCGCTTTACGTTACAGGTTAGATAAACAAAATTGGATAATGCAAAAAGCTTAGAAATATTGTGAGGATTACAAATATGCAAGCAATTTGTTCAAATAATGCAAGAATGATGAACTACGATTTCAAGAATAGGGCGGGTTATTGTGGTACTTACAGCATGTTGTGGTGTGTGAGGAAACTTTCTTTGGATTGGTTTAGCTTCAGTGAACGTCCAGGAAGCGATTGGGATAGGTTTTGGCTTCTGAAAATGCCTCTAGCTATGGATTCGATCTCCAACATTTTGTGACTTTTTTTCAATTTCTGTTCTGCCTGTGCCTGCACTCTCCAACCCTTATTCATGTCCCTTTGGCTTGCTTATGTATGGTATAGTGTGTTAGGGTAACAAATTTGGACTCAATCTCTCTAAATCAATGCATTGGAATTTGATTTGATTCATTCTTTAAACCTTTCCAATTTTGCCAATTTTCAATCTTTTTGCACATGATATTGTATGATTCGAGTTTGATGATGATCATGATGATAATTAAGACCTGAAACAGACAAAAATCTTAGGTAATCAAAGCTTTGGATTTTGTATGATTTAATTTGATTAAAAATGAATAAATTCAATAAAAATCAAATAAAATAATAATAAAAAGATATTGGCTCATGGATGAAGCTAGGACACGTGGACAATGATGCAAGCTCAAATCAAGTGGAAAAGAATGGGCCCATTTGACAAAATTTGAAGTTTTGGGGATAGTTGACTTTTGGCAATTTTGCAAAAATATTCAACTTCAACAATGCATAACTTCTTCAATTTTGAACTTTTGGAAGTGTTCTTGGACTTTTTAGAAGAATTGAGATGTCCTATAACCAACCCTTTTGGTCTCATATCATTTTTATATTCCATGCTCAAGTTATAAGCTTTGGCAAAAAAGGTGTTTTTGTTGACTTTCAAAAATCACCTATAATGTCCAAATTTATAACTTCTTGTGAGTGCATTTTCTGATCTTAGGGTATGAATATGGATTGTAGGAAATTACATCCTAGTCAAAATGAGCTTTGGATGGGTCATTTCTCATAAAGTATGAGAAAGTTATGCTTGGTCAAAGTTGAGTTGACTTTTCCTACAAAACCCTAATTTAGCAACTTTTGAGTCTTGATGAATTTTGAGCAATCTTTGATGAATCATGATCAACCTTTGATAAAATGATGAAATATACTTCAAAATGAGAATGTTAACAAAAAATCTTGAAGTTTGACTGTATTTGGGTCACAATTGACTTTTGCCCTAGCACAGTCGATTTTTGGGCCCTTTGAGCAATTGACTGAGCAAACTTCCTCTGCAAGGTTTGAAATTTGACATGGATGACCTTGAGAACATATTAGGACATTAGGGAGAACTTGAGGTCATTTGGACTCAAGGATCTTGATGCAACACAAAACCCTAATTTGGGGTTGACTGCCTTAGGAGATGACTTGTCTGACCCACTCTTGAGCAAACTTGAGCAACTTGGAGATTTCCCTTGCAATGTCTTGAGAAATATGAGAGGGAAAATTTTGGGGTACAACAGCTGCCCCTGTTCAATCTTCTTAAACCTGAGGATATAGATTGGCTTTTGTGCCTTTCGTGATCCGAAGGTGGAAGATGATTGAACACTAGAGTGCCCAGAAATTTGCACTCGCATGAAGTGGTATCAGCCTTGTGATGTCGGGAATGGGCTTACAGATGCCATTTGGAGATTACTGGCGGGAGGATGGGCTTAAAGATTCCATCTGCAGGAGTGTCGGTCGCATAAGAGATTCCTTAGCGAGAGCTTGCATACCTGTTGTTGTAGAAGATTCCGCTGGGGAAGCCTGATCATTGTTGAGATTTAGGAACTTGCATGTACTTCAACTGAGAGAACATTTATGTTGAGTTTTAAGAACTTGTCCGTAATTCAACTGGGGAAATCTGTCGAGATTTAGAACCTTATCTGTAATTCAACCGAGGATAATTCAGTTGAGATTTAAGAACCGGTCAGTACTTCGACTAAGGAGAATTGCCGAGATTTAGAACCTTATCTGTAACTCAACCGAGAATAATTCAGTTGAGATTTAAGAACCGGTCAGGTCTTCGACTAACGGAAACATCTTCATCAAGATCTAGGACTGTCTGTTACTTCAACGGAGGATAATTCTATTGAGATTTAAGAACTCGTCCACACTTTGACAGAGGAAAATTGTCGAGATTGAGAACCTTATATGTAATTCAACCGAGAATAATTCAGTTGAAATTTAAGAACCGGTCAGGTCTTCGACTGAGGGAAACATCTTCATCAAGATCTAGGACTGTCTGTTACTTCAATGGAGGATAATTCTGTTGAGATTTAAGAACTCGTCCACACTTCAACGGAGGAAAATTGTCGAGATTGAGAACCTTATTTGTAATTCAACCGAGAATAATTCAGTTGAGATTTAAGAACCGGTCAGTTCTTCGACATAGCTGAGAACCTAACTGCATCCTTCCTGAAAAGTAAAGGTCAGTCGTATGCAATGCATGATATATATCAAGCAATGATGTTCTCAAAATAAATGAGATTGTGTTGTATGATGCGTATATGCATGTGTCATGATGTATGGAAATGTAATGTTTTTAGCTGGGGAGAATAAATCCCAGATAGCTGCTGGAGAGAAGAGTTGAATTCTCCATTTCCGCTGGGGATAGCGAATGAAGATGATTGCAAGAATAAGCCTGCAGGAGAAGATAACTCCGTTGGGGCATAAAACTGATGAGGAGATTACTCTATGGGGAAGAGATGCTCTGCTGAGGATTCTACCTATAAATTCCGTTGGGGATGAACTACCGTTGCTGGTGATACCAAATCCTGTCGGGGATTGAATTCTTGTTTGTGAAAGGAGAGAACTTCGCTGGGGATGATCTTTCAGTTGCGACTTCACTAGGGATAACCTTTCAGACTCTTATGGGGATAATCCTTTGAGCTTTGCTGGGGATAATCTTCCAAAGTCTACTGGGGATATTTTGTATTCTGCCGGGGAAGATTCTTATACTCCGCTGGGGAATATTAAGATTGCCAGGGATATTAAGCCTTTTCAGCGTTGATGGTAGATAAACTCTGTTTGGGGAGAATATTACCGATTCATTTACAGTTGCAAGTATCAGTTGGGGAGAGCTATCATTACAATTTTTCTCTTACTCTGCGGGGAGTGAAAGTACCTTGGCCATATTCTTCGGCTGAATCTACCTTGGTACCTGGTGGACAGAGCAATTGTACGGTTTGGACAATTTTATTGCCCCTGTTTCTGATATTACCAGTAATCGTCTTTTGTTTCGCATGTAAAATTTTTTATGAGCAGCAATTAATGTCAAGTGCATATATCAAAAATGAACATTGGACGTTCTTTGCAAAACAAAACAGATAAAGGAAAAACAGTTTGAAATTTCTTTGAAAATGAATTGTATTGCTTGATGTTTGGACTGTAAATAGGTGTTTTTGTACAAGAGGTTGACGTCCTAGTAAGAGAACGCCGCCGAACAAATAGAATTTATACAATTTGTGAAAAGAAAAAAAAAACAGCTATGTGAACAATCCCACTGGGTTCCAACTCTGCTATTGCTTTTATGTCCTTGAGCATCTCATCACTTTGTTACTTGGTTGAAGGTAGATCAGATTGATTAGTGTCGTCCGAGCTTGATAGTTGATACCGAAGTCTGGTTGCAAGGTGATCCAAAGAGACATAGTGTTACGCTTTAATCCCTAATTTTTGCCTTGACCTCCCTTTCGGGTTTTCAGTCCACCGGGATACCCTTTTTTACCCAAGTCGCCTTTTCAGGTTTTCGACTTGCCGGGTGTACAAATTTTTCATTTTCATCCCTTATTTTTGCCCGAACCCTTTTGGTTCGTCGGGAAGCCCTTATTTTTGCCTAGGCCAGTCGACCTAGCGGGTCTTTGATTATGCGTAGTATTTTTTCACTATGTCTGCATTGACAGGGTGAGGAAGATCGTCGCCATCCATGGTGGTTAGAATCATAGCTCCTCTTGAGAAAATGTTCTTAACCACAAATGGCCCTTTGTAGGTAGGGGTCCATTTTCCCCTGGGATCACCTTGTGGTAGTATGATGCGCTTGATAACTAGGTCCCTAACTTGATACTCTTGTCGTCTGACTTTCTTGTTAAATGCCTTGATCATCCGTTTTTGATACGACTGACCATGACAAATAGCAGTAAGTCTTTTCTCGTCAATTAGGTTCAGCTGATCAAGCCGGGTCTGAATCCAGTCATCTTTTCTCAAACCTTCATCCTTCATAATCCTAAGAGAGGGTATCTGAACTTCAATGGGTGGGACTGCCTCCATGCCATATACCAAGGAATAGGGTGTTGCCCCTGTTAACGTCCGTGCTAAGGTACGGTACCCATGAAGAGCAAATGGTAAAATCTCGTGCCAATCTTTGTATGTCACTGTCATCTTCTGCACAATCTTCTTAATGTTCTTATTAGCCGCTTCAACAGCCCCATTCATCTTCGGCCGATAAGGAGAAGAGTTGTGATGCTGTATTTTGAACTGTTTACAGAGCTCGGTGATCATCTTATTATTGAGATTTGTACCATTGTCTGTAATGATCCTCTCTGGTACATCATATCGACAGATCGGATTGTGCCGAATGAACCGTGCCACGACGTTCTTGGTTACAGTTGCAAAGGAAGCTACTTCAACCCATTTTGTAAAGTAATCAATTGCTACCAGGATGAAACGATGCCCGTTGGATGTTGTAGGTCTGATCTCGCTGATCATGTCAATGCCCCACATTGCAAAAGGCCACGGAGCTGTCAAGACATTTAGAGGTACTGGAGGTATGTGCACCTTATCAGCATAGACTTGGCACTTGTGACAGGTCCGAGAATGCTGATAGCAGTCGGCTTCCATGGTGTACCAATAATATCCTGCCCGTAGGATTTTCTTTACCATGGTGTGTCCACTGGAATGAGTTTCAAAAGTACCTTCGTGTAAATCTTCCATGATCCTTTCTGCTTCATTCTTATCCACACAACACAGTAAGGTCGAATCATGGTTACGTTTGTAAAGGATGTCATTGCTGATGAAGAATTTCGCCGCGAACCTCCTCATAAACTTCTTATCATTAACAGATGCACCCTCGGGGTACTCCTGAGCTTCAAGATACCTCTTCACCTCATGAAACCAGGGTCTATCAGCTACCTCTTCAATCTCAATATCACAGCAATGTGCAGGTTCGTCCAACCTTTCAATGATGATCCGGGTAGCTTCGTTGTCCCAATTGACTTTGAACATAAAAGACATCGTAGCTAGCGCATCCGCCAACTGATTCTCCTCTCTAGGGAAATGTTCAAAGGTTATCTCCTCGAAGTGCGGAAGCAACGTCAACACATACTCCTTGTAAGGAATAAGATTTGGGTGTTTCGTATCCCACTCACCTTTGATCTGACTGATCACGAGAGTGGAATCTCCGAAAACACTTAGAAACTTAATCCTCAGGTCAATTGTTGCTCGAAGACCCATGATGCACGCTTCATACTCTGCCATATTGTTGGGGCAGTTGAAACATAGTCGGGCGGTGAACGGAGTATGAGAGCCTTTAGGAGATATGATCACGGCGTCAATGCCATTACCCAAAGCGTTTGAAGCTCCATCAAAGTACATAGACCATCGGGATCCTTCCTCAGGTCCTTCATCTGGTACAGGTATCTCACAGTCAGTCACTATCATGATATTCTCATCCGGAAATTCAAAGTTCATAGACTGGTGATTATCCACTGCTTGGTGTGTCAAATGGTCTGCCAACACACTTCCCTTGATTGCCTTTTGGGTTGTGTACTGGATGTCATACTCAGTCAAGATCATCTGC
This sequence comes from Vicia faba, assembly GCA_948472305.1. Taxonomy (NCBI): domain Eukaryota; kingdom Viridiplantae; phylum Streptophyta; class Magnoliopsida; order Fabales; family Fabaceae; genus Vicia; species Vicia faba. The sequence continues at coordinate 21,375 of CATIWC010001510.1, read as the reverse complement.
CATCTTGCTATTCTTCCGGACAAGGCAGGCTTCTCGAAGATATACTTGATTGGATCCATCTTTGATATCAATAGATTAGTGTGAGTCAGCATATACTGTCTCAGCCGGCGAGCAGCCCATGCCAAAGCGCAGCAAGTTTTCTTGAGCAACGAGTATCGGGTCTCGCAGTCGGTAAACGTTTTGCTAAGGTAATAAATAGCATACTCTTTTCGGCCAGACTCGTCATGCTGACCCAGCACACACCCCATTGAATTGTCAAGTACTTACAAGTATAGGATTAAAGGTCTCCCTTCAACTGGAGGCATCAGAATAGGTGGATCTTGGAGATATTCTTTAATCCTTTCGAAAGCGGCCTGGCATTCATCGTTCCAACTTACCACTTGATCTTTCTTCAGTAATTTGAAGATTGGCTCACAAGTAGCAGTCAGGTGTGAGATGAATCGGGCAATATAGTTCAAACGTCCCAGAAAACCTTTGACTTCTTTTTCTGTTCGGGGAGCTGGCATTTCCTGTATAGCCTTCACCTTTGTAGGATCCACCTGAATACCTTTATAGCTTACGACAAAACCCAGCAGCTTACCAGATCTCACCCCGAAGGTTCACTTGTTCGGGTTTAACCTCAGCTTGTACAACTTCAACCTGTCAAATAACTTCTGAAGGTGGTCCAGATGTTCTTCTTCAGTCTGGGATCTTGCAATCATGTCGTTGACGTATACCTCAATCTCATGATGGATCATGTCATGGAACAAAGTGACAATGGCGTGCTGATATGTTTCCCCAGCATTCTTTAATCCAAAAGGCATGACCTTATAGAAAAAGGTACCCCATTGAGTAACAAAGGTTGTCTTCTCCATATCTTCGGGAGCCATTTTGATCTGATTATAACCGGAGAAACCATCCATAAAGGAGAAGACCTTATGTTGTATGGTATTGTCAACCAGAACGTCGATATGAGGCAAAGGGAAATCATCCTTGGGACTCGCCCTGTTCAGATCCCTGTAGTCGACACACATTCGAACCTTTTCATCCTTCTTCGGAACCGGAACCATGTTGGCCACCCACTGTGGGTAAGAAGTAACTTCTAGAAAACCAGCGTCAAACTATTTCATAACTTCAGCCTTGATTTTCTCAGACATCTCTGGGTGCATTCGGCGAACCTTCTATTTTACTGGAGGACAGTCTTCCTTGGTAGGCAGACAGTGAACCACAATATCGGTATCCAACCCAGGCATATCTTCATAAGACCAGGCAAAGATCTCAACATAGTCACGCAGCATCTGAATCAACCGTTGCTTCACACTAAGCTCCAGATTTGCATCGATCTTGACCTCTTTCTTGTCCTCTTTTGTACCCAGATTTACTGATTCCACCGGCTCTTTGTGTGGCTGTATGACCCTCTCTTCTTGAAGTAGCAGTCTAGCAAGTTCACTAGTCACTTTGCAATCATCTTCACCTTCGTCTTCGGCTAAGTTGATCAAACTTTCGAAGACATAACTGGCAGTAGCAGAGTCGTTACCAGTGAGATCCATAGTGGATGTAGACATGTATATATGAGTGTGTGTAAAATAGCTGTTTTGCAATATATAATAAAAGAAGAAAAAAACAAGGAGCGCAAAATTTGAAATGCAAGAAACGTCCAATGTTTTAATTAATGATATATGTAGATGACACACATCAAGCCCTCATAAATGAAGCCACGGTGCCCCGGGTAAGACACCGGGCCGCAAAGTTTAAAACATTGTATGTTACATATACAAAACAAAAGTCTCATTACTGGGTGATAACAGAAACGGGCATAGAATCCTTCGTTGTCCAGTTGCTTAATCCACCATCAGCAGTCGGGTAGATCCAGCTATCAATATCAAATTCTTCATCATTGTCATCCCCGATAGCATTCACCCCTGCGTCATGTTTAGGCTTTTCTGGTGCTCCGAACTAGATCTCCTTGGCATCAATCAGGTCCTGTACCTTGTTCTTCAAGACCCAGCAGTCATATGTATCATGCCCTGGACTATCAGAGTGAAAAGTACAGCGGGCATTCGGATCGTACTTTGGTGATGTTGTATTTGGATTCTTCGGGGCCTCCCTTGGAATCACTAGATTGGTCTTTAATAACTGAGGCAGAATCTGGGATAACGTCATGTTGAGCTGAGTGAATTGTTTTCGGGGTCTCTCGGCCCTTGACTGATTGTTGGGCTGAGGAGCACTAGCAGGTCTTGAAATAACCACCGCATTGACAGCTTGGTGGCGTTCAGGTCTACTCTGGCTTTTTGAACTGTAAAAAACACTCGACTCCTTCTTAAAAGGCTTCTTCTCGGTGCCTGATGAAGCACCCTTCTGTATTTTACCAGATTTGATACCAGCCTCAATCCTTTCCCCGGTCATAATCAGCTCTGTAAACCCGGACAATGAACTTCCAATGAGATGGTTGAAATACGGACCAGACAAGGTCCCCAGAAACATATCCACTAGCTCCCTATCAGCCAAGGGTGGTTGCACTCTTCCAGCAAGGTCCCTCCACTTCTGAGCATAATCTTTGAAACCTTCGCCCGCACCCATAGACATACCCTGGAGTTGGGTACGCGTGGGAGCAAGGTCGGCATTGTATTGGTACTGCTTGTATAAAGCAGCGGCCAAATCTTCCCAATTACGGATACTGGCTCCTTCTAGCTGGTAAAACCATTCAAGCTGAGTCCCTGAGAGACTGTCTTGAAAGAAGTGGATCCATAGGTTATTGTCAGCGGTGTACGGCTGAATCTTCCTTACATACGACCGGAGGTGAAGTTTTGGGCAAGAAACTCCATCGTACTTAGCAAAGGCTGGTGCTTTGAACTTGTGGGGAATCACCACCCCTAATGACAGACCCAGATCACCATAGTCCAGACCAGGCACTTTCTGAACTTCCATCGCGCTCAAACGGTCCTCTAGTTATTTGTATCTATCCTCGGCCGGAGGATACTGGTCTTCGTCGAAGTCGGTCTTGTTGTCTGATACCACAGGGCTAGGAGCCCTCCTTTCTTCCTGATTATCTTTCCCTCCAGATGAGGGGGTCAAATCAACCTCTTCTCGCAAATCGTTTCCGAATCTGCGACCCATATTGAATAGGACTGTCTTCTTCTTCTTCTTCTCTTTCAGGATAAGGGCCTTCAGATCTTGCTGACCCTTAGCCAGGTTCATGAATAACTCCTGGAACTGGGCGTTTTGAGCCTGTAGAGCCTTGATTGCTTGTTCAGTTGATGGTTCGGAAGACATGATGCTGAAATAAATAGCGAAGAAGATGAGAAAACCTGTAGGGGTACTTGTTATGAGGTGCATGGGAATGATATGCGCATGATATGATTTCAAAAACATCGAGAGATTTAAATTCGTAAACCAAAAATGAAACACACTTTTATTAGATAAACTTGAAATTCAATTGTTCAACAGATGCCTTTAAGGCGTTACAAGAAAGAAAAACTGAAAAGTAAATCAAAACTAGAAATAATCAAAAGATAGTCAGTGCTCCCATGGTCGTTTCTTGTCGGTGCGGACATAGTCATTGAGGATTCGCTCGTTCTCCAGCATCCTTGTCAACTTCGGAATCTTCTGCTCTTGCTCGTGATACTTTTCTCGATAAGTATCTCGTTCTTCCCTTAGCTGCATCCAGGACCTCTTCAATGCCCCTATGTCAATAGGCATGTAAGGGTGTAGGATGGTAGGAGGAACCCCTTCTTAATCAGCAACCTCAAAAATTATAGGCAAGATGGCTTCATACGGCATTCCCATCTTTTGGGCACGGATACGAACCCATCGGAGATATGGCTCCATCGGAAGAGAAGCCTTTGCACCCAGCTCGTGCGGATCATACCTGTGTACTCTATCCTAAGCTCTTATGAATCTGCGGCGTTACTCGTCGCTATCTCCTTGGAAATCAAAGACAATACTTATGTAAGGCCAAGCACGGATTATAAGTGATTCCTCCATTGGTTCCTATCAGTGGAAAATTGGGGTATTCCCCACAACGATCAATAATAGCCACGTCTTCCATACCCTTGATAGTCCAAATGATGTCATTATGAGAGAGAGACAGCACCAAACCATATATGAGAAGAGCCAGAATGTCTTCAAATGCCTGGAAGTCTAGACTGTCCCGGAACTGATTAGCTTTACCAACCAAGAATTTAGTCAAAAATCCCTTTGCTCCACTACGAGTCTCCCAATTAGCCATTACCTCAGCCTTTGTCAGATAGAGGGCTGAAGAAATCTCTTCCGTCCTAAGGACTTTCTCCCAACCTGTGAACGGGGTCTGCTCCAAAATAGAGATACCAAGCAGATCAGAGAACTCTTCCAAGGTAGGGACCAACTGGTAGTCCAGAAAAGTAAAGCAATGGTACAGTGGATCAAAGAACTGGACTAAGACACTCATCATTTGTTTGTCCAATTTGGAGGTAACCAAACCAAGAAGGTGACCATGTCTTCTGATGAAGGAGGTAGTATCTGAAATCTTTGCAACCAATTCCTTGAGCTGAGTGGGAACTTGGACAAAGTTGATTCAGATGGTGTTTCTATGCATGGGTGCCATGACCTACAAAACAGAACAAAGATGAATCCCTCTTGTCTTTGAAATAGGTTAGTCCAATGCAAGATGCATGCAATGTCATGATGTCATGATGTCATGATAGAAAACACGCCACAAGTATCCACAAATAGCAAACATGGTAAGGGCACACAAGTCACACATATAGCCCATAGATTTCAGGCTGGCAAGGAGCTTAGGTACTATCCTCTTTCAGTTCAGTTGGTTCAAACCTGTCCTAAAAATAGTAATCGGGTTCTAGAGAATCTCAAATATCACTGACTACCCTCGATCGGTCATAATTCCAGTTTAGCAACCTTTTCTTGCAGCCGGAATCATCGCGAGAGTTTAGTCTCAATGAGTGTAGCATACTGCTACTGTTCTATGGCCAAGTTTGTCAATTTAAAGGTTCTAAGGTGAGTTGGTGCTTAATGACCCCTTAGAAGACCCATATTCTCCTCGTTGTGCCATAAGGGATATCGGTACATACTAAAGTGCCACACCAACGTAGTTACTGCTTCAACCGTATCGGTCTATGCCGTACAGTTCCCTCACAGTTTATTGCTACTTACCTAAAGGGTGTCCCCTAGATCTGGGTTAGGATCTATAGTAACTCCGATTCAAACCAACAAAGATAAAGCATACAAGTCAAGAAATTGAAAACATTATGAACTATTCCTAAGGTACACCCCACTTATAAGCGTCCCCAGCTGAGTCGCCAGTTCTGTGATACGGTGGGAAGAACTGACTGTTTTTTGGAATGCTGGTTTGTGTTTTGCGTTTGTTTTTGCAAAATGTCGCGGTAAGCAAGAGTCGCCACCGACTTTTATTTTATCCATTAAGGAAAGGAAAAAAAGCACAGAAAAATTCCTTTTTCGAGATATTTCTCGGGTTCGGAGGGTAGATTATAGAAAGGGAAGGTATTAGCACCCTTTCTATCTGTAGTTATCTACGGGCTCTTAGGTACTTGCTCATCATTTTCAAAATTGTTTTCTTTGTGTTTGTGGGTTTTGAAAAGTTTTTTATTTTCACTTCGATTTAACTCTTGCTTCTGTCTTCAAGAGTGTAATGAAGTGTTTTTTTGAAAACTTTGTTTGAAAAGGAGTGTAAGTGTGAAAAGAGTTTTGTTTTTTGAAAGAGCAAGTACTTAAGAACCATCTACCTACTCGAAAAAGGAATAGTTATATGCTAATTTCCTTTAGACAATGCTATCCTATTATTGATGAGTAGGTAGCATCGTCGTTGGAGTTTGAGGGTCAATTTGAATTTAGGGACTTACGGTCACCAAAGCAATGTTAGGATGCCTTAGCGGTAACCTTAATGTCTTAGATAATTTGTTTGAGGCAACAATATCTGAGGCAACCATTTCGAGGCGACTATGATCTTTTAGACAAGAGGGTGACATCTAAAACGACCTATACTCAATGACTGTGTACGAAGGCAACCAAGTGAGGTGTACCCTAAGAGTGCACATGTGCGAGTGTGTCGTTTTCAGTTATTTTTATATTTGTACATGTTAAGGGTGATCTAAATTGATTTTAAGTTAAAACATTCAGTCTTGTCATGCATTCCTATTATCAAACATCTAACAGTTATAATTTGCCAAAAATAAAAGTGCGGAAATTAAATTACAAGGCGTCGGGTATTTACATCGCCAAAGACAAACTCTTTAAAAATAAATAAAGCGATAAAAAATAAATAAAGGTCCTATTTACTATTACAAACCGAAATCAGATACATAATAGGACAAAAGAAAATGAATCGCATGCGGGAAATTAAATCGAGCGCAAATTTAGGGTTTTCAACCTTTTTGTTAAAGAAAAGATCTTTTTTGCTGTTTTTTTTATTTTTATGAAAGAAATTAACTTAAATTAAATACTAAATTAATAAATTAATTAATTAAATGAAAAAAAAAAGTTATTTTTGGGTTTTTGATATTTTAAGAAAGAAATAAAATTAATTGAATTAGTAAAAACCTAATTAAGTATAATTTAATTTCAATTATTTATAAAAAAGTTAAAATTATTCTAATTAATACCCTAAATCAATTTAAATAGTGTTTATTAATAAAATTAAAATTAAAATTTGATTTGATAAAGAAAATATTTTTGTGGTTTTATTTTAAAGAAAAAGAAATTTGATTGGTTAGTGAATTAAATAAAAATAATAAAACAATTAACTAAAAGTAAATAAAATAAGAGAAGAGGGGTTGGCCCTGAATTTTTGGTGTGTGTGCGCTGACTTGGCTTCATGTGGACATTCACTCTTGGACCACCAGATCTGGCCCTTGGCCATCTGGCTACTGGATATATGAAGGTACATGGTATGTTGTAGCAAGGCAAATGCACCGAATCACCTGAAAAACAAAATTATGAATGAAAGTGGGGGACCTGGGATTCGAACCCAGATCCTGATGATCATTGAACGTGCCCCTTGCCACTACGCTGTTTTGCTTTGTTTGTTAATATTATACAAAATAATAATAATAAGAGAAAACGAGTTAATGGCCAGAAAAAATATAAAAAAAGCGCGCGCCATTTGAATGGACCAATGGGCAGGGGACACTTCATCGTCCTTGTCCTGAAACCTATAAAACATTTACCTGCGGATTTGAATCCGCAGCTAAATGCGCAAGCCTGTTCTAAAATCTTCCTTAGGTCACATAAATCAATTCCCAGAGCATGGTTAGGTTTGTCTTGGCCAGCTAGTCACAACCATGGCCATTATTATGGTCAATTGTACCTGAAAATAAAAGCCCCAAAAATGCCTCCAAGAACCCTAATTATGGCGCTTTACGTTACAGTTAGATAAACAAAATTGAATAATGCAAAAAGCTTAGAAATATTGTGAGGATTACAAATATGCAAGCAATTTGTTCAAATGATGCAAGAATGATGAACTACGATTTCAAGAACAGGGCAGGTTATCGTGGTACTTACAGCGCGTTGTGGTGTGTGAGGAAACTTGCTTTGGATTGGTTTAGCTTCAGTGAACATCCAGGAAGCGATTGGGATAGGTTTTGGCTTCTGAAAATGCCTCTAGCTATGGATTCGATCTCCAACTTTTTGTGACTTTTTTCAATTTATGTTCTGCCTATGCCTGCACTCTCCAACCCTTATTCACGTCCCTTTGGCTTGCTTATGTATGGTATTATGTGTTAGGGTAACAAATTTGGATTGAACCTCTCTAAATCAATGCATTGGAATTTGATTTGATTCATTCTTTAAACCTTTCCAATTTTGCCAATTTTCAATCTTTTTGCACATGATATTGTATGATTCGAGTTTGATGATGATCATGATGATAATTAAGACCTGAAACAGCCAAAAAATCTTAGGTAATCAAAGCTTTGGATTTTGTATGATTTAATTTGATTAAAAATGAATAAATTCAATAAAAATCAAATAAAATAATTAAAAAATATATGGGCTCATGGCTGAAGCTAGAACACGTGGACAATGATGCAAGCTCAAATCAAGTGGAAAAGAATGGGCACATTTGGCAAAATTTGAAGTTTTGGGGATAGTTGACTTTTGGCAATTTTGCAAAAATGTCCAACTTCAACAATGCATAACTTCTTAAATTTTGAACTTTTGGAAGTGTTATTGGACTTTTTAGAAGTATTGTGATGTCCTATAACCAACCCTTTTGGTCTCATATCGTTTTGATATTCCATGCTCAAGTTATAAGCTTTGGCAAAAAAGGTGTTTTTGCTGACTTTCAAAAATGACATATAATGTCAAAATTTATAACTTCTTGTGAGTGAATTTTCTGATCTTGGGGTATGAATATGTATTGTAGGAAATTTCATCCTCTTTAAAATGAGCTTTGGATGAGTCATTTCTCATAAAGTATGAGAAAGTTATGCTTGGTCAAAGTTGAGTTGACTTTTCCTACAAAACCCTAATTTAGCAACTTTTGAGTCTTGATGAATTTTGAGCAATCTTTGATGAATCATGATCAAAATTTGATCAAATGATGAAATATCCTTAAAAATTAGAATGTTGACAAAAAAAATCTTGAAGTTTGACTGTATTTGGGTCACAGTTGACTTTTGCCCTAGCACAGTCGAATTTTGGGCCCTTTGATCAATTGACTGAGCAAACTTCCTCTGCAAGGCTTGAAATTTGACATGGATGACCTTAAGAACATATTAGGACATTAGGGAGCACTTGAGGTCATTTGTACTCAAGGATCTTGATGCAACACAAAACCCTAATTTGGGGTTGACTGCCTTAGGAGATGACTTGTCTGACCCACTCTTGAGCAAACTTGAGCAACTTGGAGATTTCCCTTGCAATGTCTTGAGAAATATGAGAGGGAAAATTTTGGGGTACAACACATATCATGCATTGCATACGACTAACCTTTACCTTTCAGGAAAGATACAACCAAATTCTCACAAAGTTCAAGCTATGAAGCCCGGATTCGACCGGATAGCACCTTGATTTCTACAGTATATTGTGAAGCCCGGATTCGACCGGATAGTAGTATCAAACACCGCGAAGCCTGGATTCGACCAGATAGTGTTTTATCTCTAAGATATGAAGCTCGGATTCAACCGGATAATATTTTAATCCCCAGCAAGCCGTGAAGCCCGGATTACGACCGGATAACAGCTCAGCAAGTTACTGTGAAGCCTGGATTACGACCAGATAGCAGTCCGAGACACCATGAAGCTTGGATTTGACCAGATAGTGGTTTATCATAAGCACAAGCCGTGAAGCCCGGATTACGACCGGATAATAGCTTAGAAAGTTATTGTGAAGCCTGGATTACGACCATATAGCAATACAAATTTCTTTGAAGCCTAGATTACAACCAGATAGCAGCCAAAGACACCGCGAAGCCTGGATTATGACCAGATAGTGGTATATCTTTAATACAATTTATGAAGCCCGGATTATGACCGGATAGTATCTTGATTTTCTCCAAACAACATGAAGTCTGGATTCGACCAGATAGTGGTATGAGACATCGCGAAGCCTGGATTACGACCAGATAGCGGTAAAAAACACTGAAGCTTGGATTACGACCAGATAACAGTGAGGGACACTGTGAAGCTTGGATTACGCCCAAGTATCAGTTCACCCGGCCAAATACTATGAAGCCCAGATTCGACCGGATATTAGTAGGCCCAAAAGCCAAAGGGAAGCCCGGATTACGACCGGATAACCATTTTACCTCTTCTGAAGCCTGGATTACGACCAGATAAGAAGTAAGGTACTGTGAAGCCTAGATTACGACCAAATAGCAATACAAGTTTCTGTGAAGCCTGGGTTACGACCAGATAACAGTACAAGACACTACGAAGCTCGGATTTCAACCGAATAGCAGTTCGCCTGGACAATTACTAAAAAGCCCAGAGTGGACTGGATATTAGTGTGCCCTAAGTTCATGTTGAAGCCCGGATGCGACCGGATAACAACTTAATTCCTTCTGAAGCCTGGATTACGACCAGATAAGAATCCAGAAATTGCGAAGCCTGGATCACGACCAGATAGCAAGTTTAATCTCATCTCCTCAGTAAGTCACTATAAAGCCTGGATTACGACCAGATTGCAGTCGGTCTTATTACTATGAAGCCTGGATCACGACCATATAGTAGTTCATTTTCACCTCTTATACGAAGAGACGATTCCTCAATAGAATAACGGACGACCGAAGCTCCTAAAATTCTATTTCTCCCAAGCAGGGATCAGCATTCCCCAGCGGAATCTTCCTCAACAACAGGTATACAGGCTCTCGCTAAGGAATCTCTTATGCGATCGACACTCCTTCATATGGCATATTTAAGCCCATCTTCCATCATCAATCTCTAAATGGCATCTGCAAGCCCATTCCCGACATCGCGAGACGGACACCACTTCATGCGAGTGCAAATTTCTGGGCACTCTAGTGTTCAATCATCTTCCACCTTCAGATCACGAAAGGCACACAAGCCAGTCTACATCCTCAGGTTTAAGAAGATTGAACAAGGGCAGCTGTTGTACCCCAAAATTTGCCCTCCCTTATTTCTCAAAACATTTCAAGAAAGATCCTCAAGTTGCTCAAGGAAGTCCAAGGGTTGACCAGACAAGCTCTCTCCTAAGGCAATCTACCTCAAATTAGGGTTTCATGTTGCACCAAGATACTTGAGTCCAAGGGATCCCAAATGCTCACTATTGTACTAATATGTTCTCAAGATCATCCATGTCAAGTTTCAAGCCTTGCAAAGGAAGTTTGCTCAATCAATTGCTCAAAGGCCTGAAAATCAACTATGTTAGGGCAAAAGTCAATTGTGGCCCACATACAGTCAAACCTCAAGATTTTTGGTAAAAATCCTCATTTTGAAGTATCATTCATCATTTTATCAAGGGTTTATCATGATTCATCAAGGATTGCTCATAATTCCTCAAGAACCAAAAGTTGCTAAATTAGGGTTTTGTAGGAAAAGTCAACTCAACTTTGACCAAGCATAACTTTCTCATACTTTATGATAAATGACCCATCCAAAGCTAATTTTGAATAGGATGCAATGCTCTACAATCCATATTCATCTCCCAAGTTCAAAATATGCACTCACAATAAGTTATGAATTTGGACATTATAGGTCATTTTGAAAAGTCAACAAAAACACATTTTTTGTCAAAGCTTCATACATGAACATGGAATACCAAATTGAGATAAGACCAAAAGGGTTGCTTAGAGGACATCTCAAGCTTTCTAAAAAGTCCAAGAACACCTTCAAAGAGTCAAAATTGAGGAAGTTATGCATTGGTGAAGTTGACCTTTTTTGAATAATTGCCAAAAGTCAACTATGCCTAAAATTGCAATTTTTGCTAAATGGGCCAAACTTTTTGCACTTGCTTTGAGTTGGTAGCATGTTCCACGAGCCCTATCTCTTTACACTTGTCATTATCTTATTTTTATTTTTTATTTTTATTTTTATTTGAATTAAATCAATTTAAATCAAAACAAATCATAGAAAATCCAAAACATTGAAATCTCAAGATCTTGTACATGTTTCAGGTTCTATATCCAGCTAGCAAGAGATTGAATTCGTGCAAGGCCTTTATGTGCATGAAAAGATTGGTTTTGGCTATTTTTGGAGATATTCAAAGGAATCAAATCAAGATCAAAATCAATAATGGAGAAAGATTGAGGTTTTGTTTGCAACCCTAATCCATTCCTCAATACATAAGAAACATTTGCAGGCCTAAAACAAGAGGTTGGAGAGGCGTGAGAGATCAGACCAAACTTGAAAAAATCACAAAAAAGTGCTGAGTCGAATTCATAGTTCCAGGCAATTACAAGGCTTCCTGACCATCCCAATCACTTCCTGGGAGTGCAAGAAAGCGAAACCAATCAAGAACAAAGAGTTTACAACCCTATAACGCACTGTAAGTCAGTCACGACAATGGCTCTTTCTTGAATTCGAATTTCATAATCTTGGCATCTATAGCATGAAATAATTGTATATTCTTTTTCACCATTACATTTGCAAGCTATCTGGAACGTTTAATTGCATTTTTATGGACCGTATGATATTTCACCATTGTTAGGGTTTGTGGCTTTGATTTGGGATTTTTGTATACAGGTGAAATTGGGCCATGAAAGGGGCACCATCATGCCCAGCAGGTCCAGACGAATCTATCCATGGCCTTAGTTTTTATTTATCATGCTTGTATTGGATTTTGAGAATTGCAGGACCTGTAGCTATGGACATATGTTCGTAGGTAAAAGTGTTTCACTTTTAGCAACGGAGAGAGGACAGGGATGAAGGCGTGGCAAGCAATCATTCGCCCGTTTAAAATTTCGTGCGCTTGGACTTAGTAATTTGTTGTTTTCTCATATTATAATTATTGTTCATACTATGTACAATAAAAGCTTGCAGCGCAGCTGGTAGTGGAGTAGTTGGAAAATGCCTTGGGGCCTGGGTTCGAATCCCAGGTCCCCCAATTCTTTCATATTATTTTTCTTTCAGTGATCCAGCGTGCACACAGGGCCAAGGACCACCATAGTCCATCATCATCCCATCAGCCAAGTGTCAAGAGGCCAGATCTAAAAGCCATCAATGGAGGAGCATCATAGGCCATGGTCAATGCAATGCATGGAATCCAGCAGGTCAACGTGGGTCAATCCTTTTTGGGCCCAAGATTTGCTATCAACACTCCCAAAATCATTTTTCAGGCCCATTATCTCTTTCTCTTTTCTTTTACATTTTTCTTTATTAATTTATTTTATTTATATTTTATTCACAAATTAATTTTTCTTTTATCAAAAAATATCACAAAAATATTTTCATCCAATTAGATTTAGGATTTTTTTTACACAAAAATTAATTGAATTAGGTTATTTAATTTTAGGTAACTTTAATTATTTTGTAAATAAATTAAAAAATTAATTAGAACAATTATGGTTTTAACTTAATTATTTTTTTTCTTAAAATAACCAAAAACACAGAAATAGGCCATTTATTTATTTTCATTAATTGATTTAATTATCTAATTAATTTTGTATTTAATTTAAAAAACCCAATTCTTTTCTTAAAAAAAATTAAAAACAACAAAAACTTTTTTCTTTCAATTAGGTTAGAAAGGGTCAAAACCCTAATTTCTTATCGTTCTTGGTTTCCTCGCGCGCGCTTTATCATTTATTTTTACCCTATTAATGTAATTGCTCACAAGTTGTAATAGATTAATTAGGACCTTTTTACTTTCATTTATCGTTTTTTAAGGGTTTGTTTTTGGCTATGTAAATACTCGAAGCCTTTTAATAGCGTAGCTTAATTTTCGCATTTTAATTTCCGCAAATATTAACTGCTAGATGTGTGAATATTAGGGATGCATGACAAGAATGTATGTAAAACTTTAAAACGGTTAGCAAACCCTAAATGTGCAAAGATAATAACTCAAAATTGAATCACTTGCACATGCGCACTCCTAGGGTACACTCCCACTTCGGTTGCCTTCGGTAAATGATCATTAAGTATAGGATATTTTAGTGGTCGCTCTCTTGTCTAAATAAAGATCAAAGTCCCGTTCGGAAAGTTGCCTCGGAATGGTTGCCTCGGAATTGTTGCCTCAAGTAATTGATCTAAGACATTAGGGTTACTACTAAGACGTCCTAGCATTGCTTTAGTGATCGTATGTCCCTTTCGAATTGACCCTTAAAACTCCAACGACTGTGCTACCTACTCACTAATAGTGAGATAGCACTGTCTAAAGGAAACAAACATAGAACAATTCTCTTTTTCGAGTAGGTAGAATCTTAAGTACTTGCTCAATCCAAACAAACTTTTTTCACACATACACTCCTTTCAAACAAAGTTTTCAAAAACATTTCGTAACACTCTTAAAGACAGAAGCAAGAGTTAAATCGAAGTCAAAAACTTTTCAAATGACACAAACACAGAAGTAATTTTGAAAATCATGAGCAAGTACCTAAGAGCCCATAGAAAACCACGGATAGAAAGGGTGCTAATACCTTCCCTTTCTATAATCTACCCCTTGTACTCAAAATCTCAAAAAAGGGAATTTTTCTGTGCTTTTTTCCTTTCCTGTTGGATAAAATAAAAGTCGGTGGCGACTCTTGCTTACTGCGACATTTTGCAAACACAAACGTAAAACGCAAACCAGCATTCCTAAAACAGTCCCGGTTCTGGCCACCGTATCACACAAAGCTTGTAACTTCATCTTTCTAAAGCATCAAGAATCATGCCCTAAGACCCCTTGAGCTGAGAATGCCATGATTTTGAAGTTGGTAACTTGGAACTGAAGTTTCATCTCAAGACAGATTTTGAAGTCTTTGTTTTGGCTTCTAATCACAAGTTTTCCACACGTTTTTGCCTCTAAACATGTTTAATGAAGTTCCAGAATTGATTAGCACAACAAAACGCGCGTTTTGGATGAGTTTTGATCAATTTAGAAGTCACACTTTTCTTGTTTGCAACTTCACACGATTTCCCTCCAAACTTCATCATTTCACACGCTTGGGCATTCCATTTGATTCCCTATAAATAGAGGGTCATTCCCCATTCATTTCCTCAAGCTTGGATAGCCAAAATCACCCTGTCGAACTTGTTCCATAACTCAAAATTCAGCAACTTCAAAATCTATTCTCAAGCCTTTTTCAATCCAATTTTCCATCAATTCACCTTCCTTGATCTTCCCTGAAGCTAACCATATAATTACATTCAAGAATCGTGCCCTATATTGCTCCATAGAAGTCCAGTTTCAGAGCTCTGCAACTCAACTTCAATTGGTAAATTCCTCCATCAATTCTTCAAAACTTTAATATCATTGTGATGCTCTCATTGCCCTGGTTCTAGTTGCAACACTTGCTTTTTACTAGAAACATGTTTTGACCATGAAATTTCAAATTCCTTTTTAAAACTTTCCTTCCAAATTGCTTGAGCTACAGTTTATATAAATTTGTCGCGAAGGTGTAGTTGTCTTCGTCTTGAAGAGACGAAGCGAATGGCATAGGTCTCGTGCTCTAATTTTATAGATTGAGCAACCTGGTTTTGGGACTGGCTGGAGGTTGAAGATGACCAACGTGTCATCTTCCAACCAATGAAGGCGCGCCATCTGTGTTTTTCAAAAATCTGATTTAATTAATGATCCTATGCATTATTCACTAAAGTCCATAACATGCACAACGTGCCAGGTCCACTTGATGTATTTACTAACGCGTTTTGACATTGATCAGATGGCCCATATTTTTTTGGTTTTTATTTTCTTTTCTGATTTTTAAATTTAATTGTTTTAAATTTCCAAAAATCATGGAAAATTCATTTTTAGTCCAAAAAATCTGAAAAAAATTATGAAAAAAATTATGAAAAATATTTTTTATTTTTCTCTTTCTGATTTTTATTTTTTCACAATTTTATTTTGTGTTTTGGTATTTTTTTTATAAATTTTAACTTTATTTGATTTGTTTTAAATGGTTAAAAATACTTTTATGTATTTTTAAATTCTGAAGAAAAAAAATGAATGATCCAATGATATTGTGACAAATATTGTTGACCTCACTTATTTTTTATTTCTGACTTTGGTATTTTTTTATCATTTTTGGTTTATTTTAATCATTTATTTTAATTTTAAAAATAGTTTCTGACTTTAAAAAATTACCCAAAATTTTATAAAAATATTTGAGTCCATTTCTGATTTTTCTATGGTCTTACTTTTTATTTCTTGATTAATTTGAACATAGTTGATATTTTTCTCTTTTATTTCTATTTTAAAACATTTTTATAAAAAAAAAACCTTTTTGTATATATTAAATGTAATATTATTTTGTGACTATTTTCTGGCTGATCTTGGGTTAAATTTTTTATCATGAACTTTATTATCATCATTGGATCCATGGTGTTGAGTCTAACTACACAAAAATGGATGAATGATTTTAATAATAGTGTGATTAAATTTAATTTTAAAGTGGTTTGTATATTCTCTCCCACCCCTCTTCATCTCATCCCTTTCTCATGGAACTAAGTTTTATTGGAGCATGATCTCTATATCATGTCTTAAAACAAATGGTGCATAGATTGCTATTGATCGGTCTCAAAATAGGTGCGACTTCTATATAAGTCCACTTACGATTGCTTAACATAGCACTAAATTTTGTCCCGATTAGAATAAATGATCATTCGTGGCCCAAACTTATGTTTGCAAGCCCAACTATGTTAATTTGATCTCTTTGATCCAATAACCTTGAGATTCATTGTGTGGAGGCTTTGGTTCTACCAATCCTCTAATGGATCTACAACACCTTTGATCAACACGGATCACTTAAACATCGTTGGTCATTAAATGGTACTCATGAGGATTCAAAATGGATGATATACTTGACAAAAAGCAAATGCAACTTGTTGTATAGAGGCTTTGGTTCTACCAATCCTCTAATGAGTTCCAAATGCAAGTTTCAAGATGATCATCCAACTAACCACTAATCACTAATAATTGACTTTATCCTGTATTTTTATTATATGCCCCTTTTATTTTTATGCACTATTTACTTTTAGCATTTACATTTCATGCCATTTTCATCTTTGCTCATTTGAGCATTTACTTTCTTGTCATTTTTATTTTGCTCACGTGAGCTTTTCTTTTCTTTTCTTAAAATACTTAATAAACAATATGAACCATAAAATCCTTAATGATACTTGGACTATTTGGTTACTATCCTTGGCATTATGGAGCATTGGACTTCTTGGACTTAGGATTAGAAACTTTGGCCTATGATTGCAGACCTTGTGACCTTATCTAATTATTTTGTCTGGAGCTCTTGAAGTCTACCTCAAGACATTGGGTTGTTTGTTTGTTTTGTGTGCAGGTTATTGTGATTACACTCTTTGTTTGTAATCTAGAATTCACCTGTATACAACCATTACTCTGCCCAGTTTTTGTGAACTTAATACACTTGAAGTTTGGTTCTCTCAAGAAGTCTAGCATCTTTTCTTGCTTGGTTTCAATCCAAAGAATGGGAATTCTATCTTGACTCATAAATTTCAAGTGTTGGCTTCTTGTTGGTTAGATGGTTCCTATCCCTAGATTTTACCTTATGCTTTAGGATAGTCTCTTCTTCTCCTCCCATCTTTCTTTAATTTCAAAAATCTTCTTCCTCCTTTTGAAAACTCCTTCTTGTTTTGAAACTTGAACTACTTTCATAATAAACTTGGTCTTAGGTCCATGCATTTTCAAAAAAACAATTTCATGAATAAACTTCAATAAACTTAATAATATTTTGACATCATTTTTTTGTGAGAAGACTAAAATTCTATCAATCTCATTTCAAATCATTTTTTACCACCTTGGCTTTCTTATTTTAAAACCTTTCTCAAATGATTAGACTCTTGTCAATCCTTGTAGTGATGCAAACAACTATACTTCTACAATATGTAGTGAAGAGAGATATTTTCCACTTGGGTGTTGAGTGAGGCATTGTTGATTTTAAAATCCAAGTCATATCCTCCACTTTAAAATGATGCAAATTCTCCTTTCTCATGATTGTGGGTAGTAGGTATGTTTTCCATACGGAAAATGACGATGATGTTTTATCTCATAAAAATTAACCAACACACTTACATTTTAAATTTTTTTTAAGAGGAACTACGTGTACCCTGACCCCTTATTGCACGAAAAGGTGGTACATAGGCACTAAAGGTTTGCAACCGCGGCGGGTGCAAAAACCATAAGAAAAAATATATTTCTTTTCTCACCTCCACCATCCATTTTTATACAACATTTTATAGCCAAAATATACAGATTTTACAAAGAGGTTCTTGTGGAGTACCGTAGATGTTTAGGGTGCTAATACCTTCCATTTGTATAACCAACCCCCTTACCTTGAATCTTTCCCCCTCTTTTGGGTTATTCTCTCTTTTCCCATTCCTTTGGAAACAATAAAGCGCGGTGGCGATTTTATTTTTTTTATCTGTATAAGACAAGTCAATCCAATGGCTTAGTCTTAAACATTTCTATCGCTTTAGTATTATTTTATGCGGTTGGCCGAAATTAGTGGTCGAGGAGGATGCTAATGGTGTTAGGTGTCGAGCAGCATGTAGGCTGCAAGGTGTGTCAGAAAATATATGTGTTGGATGTCAAGCGGTATTAGGCTGCAAGGCGTGCTGAGGAGTACAATATTAATGTCGAGTTGCGCGAAGTTGTAGGTTGTGTCGAGGAGCATAAGTTAGTTGTTATTCTTCTTTGTTTCTGTGTGGGTCAAGGGGTATTGAGCTAGTTGTCATTCATTCTTGTTGTTGTGCATGTCGAGGGGCGCGTAGTTCTTCCTATCCCTTTCGCCCGTACATGTTAGTTTGGTCGATACAGTGATGTATAAGTTATTCTAAATTGAGAAATTATCAGGTTGATGATTTATGTTGAGATGCCTCTATTTTTGGCAGATATTATGTTGTAGGCTTATGGCCAAAGTTGAATTATGCTGATGTTGAATTGTTTTTTATATTGTAGACTTATGGTCAACGTTGATTTATGTTGAGTTGTTATTTGTTGTTGATTTTTGCTAAAATCATGTTGTGTCACATACATCACTCATCAAGTTGGAGCTGATGCTCGTTAAGTTGGCCTGGATTGGCAAAATATTAAGTTGAAGGCTTATGCCTTGTAGATGCCTCTATTTATTGGCATATTTTTAAGTCGGGAGTTCTGCTCCATTGGTACCACATGCATTTCCATAAATACAAGTTGCATTTTGTGTTGCATTCTGAGTCGTTCTGGGATTTATCTGGTTATGCTTATGTTGCTAAGAATCTGAGAAATGGTGAATATGTATGAACTGATTCTAATATAACGTTTATCATACGTTCTATTATAATGTCTGATATATCACCCCTTCAGTTTGAATGTTATCCCTATGTTGGTAACGTGCAGGTAATCTAGAGTGAAGGCAATTTACCTTTAGTAGTTCAAGTCGGTGTCATTTCTCTAATACGTAACACTCGAGGGGATGAATGCTTTCTATTTTATTGTTGATATTATTCAGTTTTTTCACTTTAAGTTGTTGTTCATTAAATAACTATTATTTGAAGTTATTTTAGTTGGATAAAGATGTTATATTCTTTAAGTTAACTATTTGATTCTGCTGCGTGGTTATGGGAGTTATTGGTTTTAAAAGATTAATTTATGTTGTTGTTGGTTCATCCCAGTTTAATGTGTTATGTATCTGTAAGGAATGTTGTTGTTTTAAGTTGAATTTGTAGCATCCTGGTTCGATTGTCGAATTTTTGTAACTTTGATTCCATATATACTGTCGGGTAGAATTGGGGTGTTATATTTGGGGATTTGAGCGTCATACTGCCTAAAGTAGAACTAACACATCATTTTGAGAGTTTTGATGAAAGGCCCGAAGGCGAGAAGAGATTGAATTGGTTGATGCTTTTTTACCGTGAAAAAGGGTTTTTGTATTATTAGAGAATTTTTGAAGTTTGAAAGGAAAAGAAAAGTTTTAGTTTTAATGCATATGCAAAAGATGGAAGAAAAATGCTAAAAGGGAAATGTCTACCTACGTTAGCATACAAAAGACCTAAGGGCAAGGATAAATATCCTATAGGGAACATGCAAAGGGATCGAAGTCATTGTCTCAATTCTAATTGAGTGACATCATCGATCGTCAAAAGAATAAAGCCATAAAATCCAATTGGGAGCATGAAAAGATCAAAGTCATTATCTCAATTATAATTTAGTGACATCATCGATCGTCAAAAGAATAAAGCCACAAAATCCTATGGGGAGAATTCAAAGATCGAATTCATTATCTCAATTCTAATTGAGTGACATCATCGATCATCAAAAGATGAAAGCAAAGACAAGCACAATTAGCAAACAAGTACAGAATGCCTGCTACAGGTCTTTAAACAGCGACTTCGAGTGCACGTTCTTTATAATCCTACTTCTCATGGCCTCGAGAATGTGGTAAAGAGTGAAAGAGATAAAAGGAAGCATGTGAGAATACCAATCGAACACAAGTTCATAACAAAGGAAGCAAAAGCAAGAAACCCGGAATACTTCGAGAAAGCTTCAGTAAGAAAGCGCAATAGTCAGAAATAATATCCAATGAACATCAAGTGCGAAAATAAATCGTGAGCCACGAATGCATCGTATCACATCAGAGTCCCTGCACAAGATGACATTGTACAAGCAAAGCAATATCCAGACAAGTCGCAAATATTACATATTTCCCATGAAAATGAGAAACAAGACAAGTGGCATCGAAAGCGAGTCCATAAACCAAATGGTTTTATATCACATAACAAACACTTAGTTAAATGATCGAAAGTTATCACAGTGTACCTTGCATAATTCACAAAACCGGTTAGCAAATAACAATGCAACAACAAGTATCGAATTACAACTCAAAAGTAATGACGGATTACAAAGGAGTGAAATTCAAGTGAACAACAGAAGGTGAAAACCAAAACCGAGAAGCACTACGGTAATAATGTGAATTAAGCCAGAAAGTGCAACAGAATCAAGAAAATACACACAATGGTGCATAAATGAACAAAAGAACACAAGCATGCATCATACAAATGTCAACGTTCAATGTTCATGTCAAACAGAAGAAAATAGCACTATATTCGAAAAAATAGGCGCGCAAATCATCATAATAAATCGCATAAAAATCGCACGGTAGCATCTAAACGTGCTAACAAACTCAAAAAAGTGGTTCAAAATGATTAAATCCAAGCGGAAGTGCTACTTCTAGCTATGGGGAAGCAACACCTTAAATGCGTAAACCGACTGGAATTTCGATCCGAAACCGTGAAAACATATCACAAATTCCATCCAAACATCAAAACCAAGTGCCTTGAGAATTAACCATTAACCATGTGCAACCTTATGCTCAAAATTGTGTCCGAAAGGTAAAATTGAACCAAAACTCAAGTGTTGATTTAATTTCTGAATTCAATGTTTTACATTGAAAATAAGAGTTTATTCATAGCATGAATTGGGAATTATATTAACACATGATTGCACAAGACATATAAACCAATAGTTCCATAATTAACATGTGATCTTCTAATTCAATTTCTTAAGATTTCAACAATTTTTATCGAACTTGAAAACAAATTTCACATTAATTATGCAACTATTCAATCTATGCATACTTTCATCATTTCAACAAAATCAAACAACTCAAGGTTCAAGCATATTTGATAATTCAATTGAAACTCATGGAACAAGAATCAAGTTCACCATATTAACAACTCATGGAATTATATTCAATAAAAAACAATGTTATTATGGCTCAAGCATTTTATCAAACATATAACCTTCACTTTATTTCAACACATGATTTTGTTCAATTACTCAAGA